>VWZV01009420.1:17972-150159 GCA_013397155.1 Irena cyanogastra | reverse complement strand
ATGTTGAAATATGTGTTTAACCCTATGCAAGAAGATTATTAGGGACTGGAAAAGCATGCACTTAGTGATCTTAAATAAACAGTGACACTGAAGAAACTTTGCTTCTTGCTATCCATGCTGAAGATTGAATTCCAATCAAGCAAAAGAATCCAAGTAATTAAAAAGCAATGATGGATGTTTTTATTGATGCCTACATAAATATGAATTTAATCTTTTTGTAGACTGGTCTTAATTCCTTGGTATAACTATTAGAAGTAATAAAAAAAAGCAAGGTCATGGTATTTTTAGTGGCAAGAACAATTTTGAGTGTTTTTTACTTAATAAAGTTTGGATCTATCTCCACAAAATATGATTACATATGTCTTCTTTATCACCTCCTGACTCTCCAGCAGATACAGGCAAACAAATGTTTCTCATTAGAAACTAATCTGCAATTACTCTGGTAAGATAAGGAAACAGATAAAGAAAAGTATCAATGTTTATATCTTGGATATGAAAAAGATTAAGAGAAAAATACCAACTTGTTATATTCATTACTAACAGACACATAACAGTACAAGGTCACTACCCTAAGAAAGATACCTCAAAATATTTAGATCTTACTGATGGGTTTAGGTCAGCCCTTTTTTTTGTCTTGACTCTCTGAAAAGCTCCCAGTTTCCTTACTGATTGCGCAAAATCTTGTGTGCAAGTTGCTTAGGGGCTTAAAATTTTTAAGTCCAGTGAAGTATCCCAAGAGCATGAAACCAAGGCTGAAGATCTTTCCATGGAAGAAGGAAGGTTTTGCACTCTGCATATTTTTTTCCCAGTTAGTGAAATGTAGAAAATCACCATTAGATGATGGACAATAGTTCCAAGAAAAAAACCTAACAAAACAGCTGGAAAAACCTAAGTAAGAAAACTGTAAATAGGTTTGCCATAATAATCCTGCTGATGTGTCACATAAACATATATAGCTGATTTGCAGAAGACCACTGTAACAGGTCTTGATCAAGCTGTGAATTGTCCTGTGTTGAAAGTCTCACGTTAACTTTGAAGGAGGGAAAGCAGTGGAGAAACTCTTTAGCTACCCAGACTGAGAAGCTAATTAACATGGCTGGGGCAAGGACAGTGACTGCTCCTTCCATGACTTGGTCTCATATCTCCAATTTGAGCCACGTAGATTCATACAGACTTAGCCTGAAGGCTTGTGTGAGATTTACTGAACTTTATTGCAAAACTGATGAAACACAATTCTGTTGCCCTCTTGTAAGTCATCCATCTACAAGTCCAAGTTGACTTTTTCTGTCTTAATATGTACTAATTACTTACAAAAAGCTTTTTTTTTTTGTGCTAAGGTGACAGTCCCTGTTTGAACAGGAGGAGTGATGTAATTAAGAAGCATTGCAAAGTACATTATTTAACCTAGAAAAGCTGGCAGTCAAGCTTCTGAAGGCTTATAGTTTTGAGCTAGAAATATTCAAGTTTCATTGTTGTACAACCATATTCAGCAACGAGCCAGACTCCAGTCCAGCCTAGTTCCTAGGTATGACTGCAATTTGCTAGAATATATCTAGTAAAGCAAATAATACTAGATAACTGATAAAGTTATGTACGTGCTTACATGTCCTTTGAAGCAAAATCCAGTGGAATAATGCTCGTGGCTTTCTGGGGGATACAGTTACTCTCATAATGAAAAGAAATGCATTATAAAGCATGGGAAGAACCCTTACCCCATCATGGGAATTGGACCTTTTTTTAACTAAGTGCAACTCTTTGAAACTCTTGAAAATTAAACTGTCAGTTAAGAAATAGCTCACTTCAGCAAAGGGAAAAGTGTACTTTGCTCAGTTTTGGGGGAGATGGAGGTTGTGAAGAACATTGTAAATATTTGGGGTCTGCTATAAAGGGTGCAAAGCCATTTCTATAGTGTGAGAAATAGAGGACACAGTGAAATCACATAAGCATCCATATGAGGCATTTAATCCAGCAGAGTCTCAGTAAACAAAGACACCTCATTTCTCCCAAAACCTTACTAGTCTGTAAGGGGATGACTGGTAAAAGTGCTTACCCTCATACATATGTAAATATTCTACTTTTTTTCACTGTTGTCTAGTAGGTGTATATTAGAGTTATGACCTCCTTTATAAGCTTGAAATAAACAAAATAAATTAATCAGCATTACTATCATAACAAAATCAATTAAAAAAGTATGAAAGAATCAAAGGAATTTTTAAACGGTAATAGCTTTATCCTCTTCCCCTCATTATTTTGGCATAAATTTTTTTCTGTTAGGAAATTCCCCAGCATCATCAGACTATGGAAGTTCTCATACTGCTTCAGGTTAATAAAAAGAAAATAGTAGCTGTGATGATCTCTATTATCCAGCCTTGTTTCAATGCAAGGTTATTACCTTCATTCCATCCCGACAGGAATTAAGAACCAGCTGTCTTTAATCTGCTCTGCTGTTCTAGTCAATCACGGGTCTCCTGAGCAGCAGGGAAAAGAAGATTCAGGTGTTGACACTTGCTTCTGATTCCTGTGTGCTGATGAAGCACAGCTGCCCAGATGAGATGTAAGTAGCGTGCTTCTCTAAGCCTGAGTTTTTCATTTCAGCATGATCTTCACTGGTTAGTTTCTTGATTAATTCAACAAACTTTTTCTCATGTTTTTGTTTGTTTGTTTCTGACAGTCTATGCCTATGTAAGGATAGATAAATATCCCCCTAAGGCTAGATTAAAAGATTACTTTTTTATATAAAATCTTGCTGTTTAACCTCAAGCATGGGAGTCGCGTTGGTGTATGTATGTTTCCTGAAAACCAGCCTAATTTAGCAGGGCCTTTTGTCACTGTGTTTAGCTAAAATTCACTTCCTTTTATACCACAGTACTATATACCATAAAAGATGTAGGGAGTAAGTAGAAGTGAAGTAAAGAATTTTAACAGCTGTTTCATTTTAAATGGGCTTCAGTACTGGCATTCTCATTTCTCTATAGAAGTAGAGGGATTGGAATGACAGAATCTCTTTTATTGTAATGGTTTAATGTTTCAATACTCTATCAAAAGAGTGAGATTAAAGGTAACAAGGCAGAACTCTCTGTTAAGAGAAATTATGGTACCAGAAATGAGATTAGTACTAATTTTTAAATAAAACATGGACTAAACTCTGGGGACAAAAAGAAAAAAAAAGAGAAAAAATAAAAGACGTTTGGGCTGTATTTTCTTTTTTGCAACAGTAACATCATTTGGTCCCTGGAAGAATATCAAATTGTACTTAATCTATACTAGACTGTTCTAAACCAGATGACTTAGTAATTGATTTAATATTACTTAATGTTATAAACTAATGTGGATAAAATTTTTTGATGCCAAAATTTCTGCTGTAATGAGTGGGAAAGGAGTTTAGAAAAGCTTACAAGGATTAGTCCATAGATTGTTAATGAAACACTTCCTAACACACATGTGTACATTTAGCACCTAATTTTTATTGTTCTCTTTGGTAAAGCTCTTATTTGACTAGGAGTAAATCTTATGATGTATAATACTTTGTTGAATACTTGTTTTCTTATTTATGTACTGTGTTGACTGCATAGAACCTTTAGGTGGGGAAGTAAGAGAACATCATGAAATAGAAAAATCAAGCCAAAAATAGCATTAAGATCACAAACAAGAAATTTGTTTATGTTAAGAAATATGTAATTCAGTATTTCTGAAGAAATAATGTTTCAGTAACATTAAACAGATCAACAGGAGTAAATATGTTGTTATTTACATGCCACAAATTGCAAGCAAAATTGGTACAGCTCTGTTGTTGTTATGACAAGTGCTCTATTTTACAGTCTGCCGTATGTTTTCTACTCCTAACCCATGAAATCACTCAAGCTTATTATGTCTAACCCTACATAATTTACTAATGGGGATTGTTCTTACAGAAATAGGATTTTACAAATGGAATCGAGTTTTAAATAAGTGCCATACAGAGACTGTGAAAATAATTTTTTAGTTGCCTTTTGATGGGTTTTTAATTGGCGAATATATTTCTGGAATTAGGAGGGAGATAGAATAAGGTCCAGGGTAATTTCTGGAACTGTGAAAAGTTACGATAATCCTTTGGGATTTGGTGACTGAGTCAAAAGGCAGGCAATCATACTACTTTGATACACTTTTTCTCTTAAAAAAATTTCAATAGGTGTAGCAGATGTTTTCTAATGCAATTTGAGTGCCCCAATTAGTTGTAGATAGTGGGTTGCTTTTCTTGAAGTGAGGAGTTGGATGGGCAAATGAAAGAAACTACACCTCAGCTGACAATCTGTAACTGAAGGAAAACGAATGGAGTAAGTGAAGAGAAAAAATTAGTGAAATGAGATCTTCCTGTGAAAAGTGTTCTTTTTTCCTTCTCAGAGTGGAAAAATGGTCATTAGAAAGGTGTTTTTCTTGTTTGAGATTGTAGCATTGATAATTCATTTTAGGTTGTTGTCACATTTTCTAGTCTTACTAAAAATTTGTGACCTGAATGTCTAAGTAATTACTGTTTTGTTCCCCACTCAGTGGATTTGGAAAATCAGTACAAAACGCACTACAAAAAGACCACTTTAAATATGTAAAACATACTAATTTGTGACCTGTAATTTGACTTTTCTCTCTTGTGAGTAAAGTTTAAACATAGGGAAAGAATACACAGAAAGTAGTACTTTGATTTGCCTCCCCATCCCTTCAGCACAACTGGCTGGTTATCATCTAATTAACAGACACCACTGGCGTTGTTAAACTTTTTTATTTTTTAATCTATTTTGATGTGCAATTTTTAATTGAATTTTCTTCAGTGCAGTCAAATTTCTGATAAGTGACTACTTCTGTTTCCTGGAAAAGTTCAATGGAGGAGAGCACAAAAAAGCAAAATGTTGTATCTTACTTTGTCAGGCTTTGTGCTGTTTTTATTGGATCCTGTACAGCCCAACAGACAGTTGTACAGGCAAAAATGTTGACCAGAAAAAAGTCACCAAAACAGTACGTCCAAATGTATTTGCTCTTGTAGTAAGGAGAGTGGGACTTGATATTAAATACAACAAAGAGGGTGCTTCTTTCTCAAACTTGAAATGTTATTATATCATTAAACAACCCTGATAGTCTAAAAAAAAAAAAAAAGCCGAGTGTTTTTGAAGTAAGAACCAGTGGTGATTCTAAAGTGTCTAATTTTGTACTACCTGTCCAAGGAAAAGACATGGTTTCTGCTGCCTAAACCTTGAAAATAAGGAAATTATGTCAGTTTCCCACCTCCTAAATAAGTTTTCCATTCAGTAGATTTTTAACAGAATTTTTAAATTCTGCTCCCTGTTTTTGATCCAATAAACCTTTAGTTGCTGTTTCAGAAGCTCTTTCAGCTCTAGATAAACAGTCAAAAATATAGTCTGAATTTGGTTACTTATTAGTCTCCTGAGGAGAAGGACAAATCTTGTGACTTTTGCCTCTTGGGTACGTGACCACAACTCTACATACATTGATGTGCTTTATATGGCTGGAGCACACCTAAGTGTTTGTTTATTGCTAGTCTTCTAACAGCCTGAATCACACACCAGGCATTAAAACAGCAGGGAAAAAAAAAGGGAAATTTTTTATCCTAGCTCACTCTCTCTATTTTGAGCAAAGTGCTGCTGAATCATGGGCAGTTGTCCTGTGACTTCATTCTGTGTATCTCTCTCAATATTGAGTACTGGATGTTGACATACCTCTTAGTTCTTGGTGTTTTGAGGTGTTTCCTAAAGAAACTCATTTGAAGGAGAAATTAATAACAGATAATGCAACTTAAAGGGTGAAAGTCATCATTCCAACAGGAATCATCCCATTTCTCACTCTAACATCCATTGAAACACAACAGAGTTATATATGCATGTTATTAGCTGGAGAAAAGTGAAGTAATTAGAGCTTCTATTTCTTTCTTCTGGTGGAAGTGTGGGCTTCTAGTTGCCCCTTAAAACATTTTGTGGGGTTTTTTTTCTTCCAGGTTCTGAATACATAAAACTAAGAGAAGGTATGAAACTCACTAGCAAGAAGACCTGGGCATACCTAGATAAACTGTGAGTATAATTTGCATTTTTCTCCTCTTTCCACATCATGTTTTAAGTATTTATTTATGCATATATTACAGAAAGTAGTAAAATAATTAATTAATCTAAAGCAAAAATCACTCAAGCAAATTAGAGATGATGGATGTATTTCCCTTTTCATCTACTGTGTAATATTTCTAATTAAAAAAAAAGAATCTGAACCGAATATTTATGCTGACTCATACCAGCTAAGTTCATAAAATAGCAAAGCAGCATTATTATCTACAGTTCTAAAACCACATTGCCATGCCATTGATCAGGCATTATTTAAAAGGCTTAAGCAGACTTCCCAGGGAGGCTCATTTCCATCCAAATCAAACCTATAGCCTGTGCAACCTCACCTTATTTGTAATGCCTGGTGGGACACGTAGGGCTCCTGTTGTTTATGAAGTATTGCAGTGTAAGTAATTTGCCTGTGTAAGAGATCTATAGCTTGAAGGTCAAAGGTCTTGATGGCCTGTGACCCAGAAACAAGAAATGTTTAGCCTTTCTGTGTACATAAAGTTTGGCCACTTCAAAACCTTTTGAATGTGCCTGTGCTGTGCCGTGCCCCTGCAGCTTTATGTGACTTTCCTCTCAACAGTAATTGTTTCAAAAGTTCCTTTAAAAATTGTACCTTGCAGGAACTGCTTGGTTTTTTATTCTCCCAGAGGATGAATAAAAAAATACATTCACTGTCACATTTGAGCTCTTGGGAGTGAATGATATACTTGCCTAAATATTTTTTGCCTTGGGTTACTGTGAAAACAGTAGATTAAATCGTGGTTTCAAAGACAGTATTTATCTCCATGGTTTTAATTACCTGTGCAGTTTTGGGTATGGTAATTAGTCTTGTTGATTTTTTTCATCTTCCGTACAATCTCAGTTTGCAATAATGCATTATGTATAAATAACATGTTACCTAAGAAAATACCTGGAATTGCCCAAACTAAGTTATCTCTAAGATGAAGAAAAAATTTTGCCAAATGCTCTGGATTTTATCCCTGCAGCTGTTGGATCAGGCAAACAAGGGAAGTTAATCCAAAAATATAATAAAAATTTGGACAAACCCAGAGATTTTAGTGCTGTCTCTTTCCCAGTCTTGAGTGTGATCTCAGCAATATTTTAACTCTTTTTATTTAAAATTAGCCAACCGTGGTGTGTGATGATCTCTCAAGGTTCTTGACATTGAGATTTTTATAGTGAGTCAAATGTCTCTCCTGCCTTGGGCTGAGTGTTTTCAAAACATTCCTTTTTTTGGTAGAGTACTGTTATGCCACTAAGATGCCTGTTAGAAATGGCCTAAATCCATTTTGGGGCAAAAGCGTTCTGAAAATGGTCAATCAAATATCCATAGGTCTCAAATTTGTAGATATTTTCACTAATGAATGGAGTCTGGTAACAAAATAGGGTTTTAAGAGCAAAAACCTGATTAATCCGTATAGAGGCAAATTGTGGGCTAATGGGAAGAGCGAGGCTCTTTATTCAACAATTGTTCAGGATACAAATTTACTTTCAGTGCTGAGTAGAAAAGCTCTCCCTGACATGAGCCCAGCAAAGAGCTTCTCTTACCCAGGTGTGCTGGTCTCTCTCGCTGTGTACAGGTGAAACAGCAGGACGTGCAGTAGGCCACTGATGGTGGAGTGCAATGAGCATGAGAGTTTACACATGAGAGCAATTCTAGATTAAGTCACCCAGACTTGGTGTTTAATGGATATTTTGGTGGGATAAAGTGTCTGTATTGCTCCAGTTACATGCTTATTTAGCTGATTTAAGGCATAAGCCAATTAAATTACTTAATTTGACATAAGTTTTTGTGTAGGTTTAATCTCAGAGCTACTGCCTTCTTAAATTTTCCCGTTTCCTTTTTTTTTTTTTCCACAACCTTTTCTTGTGGAAAGAGTGACTAGAGAAAAACATGTTTTGACTATTTAAGCTTTTAAATTTTCTTCTCGATGTTTGGGTCAAGAGTAGAGGGAAAAAGCATCACTATTAAATTTGTCTGTAAACAATTAACAGTAGTCTATATAGAGCAAATATGTTGAATTCTTGACTGAATCTTGTAATAAATTAGTTATTAATGGTTCAGTTCTTTTTTTCCTCCAGTTACCTCAAGTAAGCATTAGAAAAAATAGTCCAATTAATTATCTTATTGTATAAAGCCCTGTGATTGGACAGATGTTTATGAAGTTAAACAACTTATTCAAATCATGGAGTTGAATGTATTTTTTCAAGGTGTTTTAAAAGGTCACTGTCCCCTTGAAACTTTTGTTATGTCTGAGCTGGTTGAAGGTAGGATGACAACAGAAAACCAGACGAACAGAAAAACTAGGATACAGTTCTGTATGCAGTTTATAAATTGTTCACTTTGCTATTTCATTTGTTTTCATGATATCTTTAAGAAAACTGCTGAAAATAGGAACATAATATGCTTTTCTAACTATATCTTTTTTGCATAGCATACCACATTTTGGCAGTGATACTAGTGTGGTCTTACATGGAAAATGTAAGTTACTTAGGATAAGCAGGTTTATTGTAATTCTGAGACAGACATGGCATTCCTGCCTTTACTGATTGTCACAGCTTAACTTTAATTTTTATAGCTGACAGTGTTTTATCTCTTTTGTACATGGATCTCAGTCCCTCATAGATTATATCCAACTATTAATTTTCCTTGGAGGGATGGAGACTTACAGGTCAGTGCTGACTTTAAATTACCATTTATTTTTAAAGAAACTCAAGTAGTCAGCAGACCACATGGGCTGCTTTTCACTTTGGAAGATGCCCATAATTGTAACGCTATTTGTCATTTTAAGACTAGGGATATGACCTAAGTTCCCAAGCCCACATAGCAAATAAACACTCTGTGTCTCTTGGGAGCAGTACTACCACTCCACTACTAACTTTGGCTCATTATACTGAGTTTGCTGAACATTTAGCCCTTTCAATGTACTGTGTATGTGATATATGAAAATGAGTGAGTGGCTGTTGCTTGCAAATGTCCTCTGTTCATCCATAATATAAACAGGCCATCCTTGCTGGTCCCTAGGTAACCAGTTTCTGGCTCGGTGTTTAAGCTGCAGTCTCCTAGAAAGATTGTGTGCTGGACCTGGTTCTGTTTGTATTAGAAAATTATCTAGGGTTTGTAGAAATTCTGATGATTTACTGTACATGATTCTAGCATATATAACCTAATTTTAATGCCCTGATAACTCCTTTACCCTATATATCATAGATGCTTAAGCAATAAATCATTCTAATCCTTTGGTTTGACCCGTACAACATCTTTTCTTTGTCTTTTGGAGGCTACAGCCAGCAAACTCGTGGCCTAACATTGTTTTACTTTGTTGCTTTTCCCTGAATGCCTTCTCCTTAATGTTGTTACTATCACTTTTAAAAAATATTTATTGGTGATTCATATAGAGTAAATAAACTCATATAATGATTTGGAAAATGTTTCTTCCCATTTTAAGTTCTTATCTGAGACTCTTAGCATTAGAAAACAGAAAATGAGAAGGGGGTGTGGGAGAGTCTGTGCTTCACCAATTGTAATTTTGTCATTATGCTTGCTTGTATTGCACTTACCAGCTCTTGCCCTGAGGTTGTGATTTGTTTCTAGCTGTTCTGCTTTGTATCCAAATGACAAATTATCAATCTTAGCATAATGGAGCCTTCATCTTACACTTTTCCATTAGAACTTGGAAAAAATTGCCAGGCACTGGGGAGAAACTAATTCCCATTTGACTGGGATTTTTTGGTTTGGTTTGGGGTTTTTTTTGGCATTTGCAGAAAGAGGACTTTCAAGATGAATTTGAGGACTTCCCTCTTAGGGAAGTTCTCAAGGTGTCTTTGTCTGTGAAGTCCCTCTAGCTGATGTGTGTGATGTATTCCAGCATGTATTACTGCCTGCAGAGTTGTGGCAGGCAACTTCAGAGTCTCAGAGTCTTGTTTACTCTTATAGTCAGTCCTCTCTTCCATACACTATCCAGCTCTTGTAACATTTATCAAACAAAAGCATTCTTTTCACCAAAGACTCAGCCAGGATAGTTGCTTTCCTCTCTTATGATTGCTGTATTGTCTTTTGTAGTAGACCTGTGCTTCATCCATTACAAGGCAGTACTGTAACTTCCTATCCTGTTCTAGCAGAGATAGATCTCTAAGCAGATGATATCCTGAATATAATTTTGCAATGTTTCCTTATTTTTAGTAGGAGTTGCTCTGTACAGTTTCTCCTCCTGTTTCTCTGCACCCTAGCCATCCCTTGAGCACCACATTGCACCAGCAATCTGTAACACATGCATTCCTCTGGAAAAAAACCTAAAATGTGTGAGCAGAACGCAATACACAATAATCTGGGAATTAGTTGTGACAGGAATTTTTGGAAGACCACACTACTTGAGCATTTTCATTCTTTAGCAGCTGTTAGTTACTCTTAAATAGTTATATTAGAATGGAAATAGAATGGTTATATTAAATGAATGGAAAAGAACTTAATGAATTTCAGCCATGACCAGAGATATAACTTCTATCTATAAAACATTTTACATAGTGGTCAATGTGGCATAATATATAGTTCATCATATGTTTACATGTATTAGCAACTTCTGTCAGAGTATTCCAAAAAGCTAATAGAACCTCTAGACTCATCTTTTAAATTATATTTCACTTCTATAAAGTTCACAGTTTTAGTATTTATTTCAGAACTCTTCTTGTTAGGCCATACCTCAGAGGCACTTCAAATACTAACCAAGAAGTAAAAATTGCAAAAATGAGGCTTATGACCTGCTTTTTGGTTACTATTGATTTGGACAAATCAGCTTGGAGTTCACCAGTGCATATGGATCCATTCATGTCATTTGAACTGCACTTGTATGGATGTTCCATGCTGGGCAACTGAAAAGGAGAAGCAGAGGAGTGGAAGTACAGGAAGCCACAACTGGCAGTTTGATAATTTGTATCACAGGAGCTCTTACCTGAAAAGCACAGGACCTGTAAGATGAACACAGTTAAAATTGTACTGGTATTTCAGAGATCATATTACTTACAAATTTTGGTGCTGTGAGCTTGAAGAGTAACAAATATATTCTGGTTTATAGCCTCTCTTTCTAAGTTTTTTTGATGCCAAAAAGTACAAATAAATATGACATGTTCGTAACTATACCTTCTGAGAAAAGGCTAATAGGCCTTTCAGATCTTTGCCACACATTTTTTATTTTGTGGGCTAGGAGAGCAAGGTCATCTGATTAAAGAATGCACATAGCACTGAGGTGTAAATACTCTGTTTTACTGGGAAATATTACGGGCAGTTGGAAGAGAGAAAGTAATAAAATACATTTTTTGTTTTTCCAGATTTAAAGCTGATCAGACTAGCATAACATCATGTGTAATAATTTGTTATCTTGAGTTTTGTAACCTAGAACATTCATTCAAAATATCTAGTATTCAAAAATATCTAGATCTAACCAGAGGACTTGTAGCAATGGTTTGTTTCAATGAGTGCTGCACTCACTAATTACAAATCGATCTCTTCTTTTTTTAGTACTTGCTTTACTTTGCTGGTTGTCTTGTATGTTTGCTAAATTAAGTGTTCTTGTTTCTACCATTGATTTTTCATTTGTTTTAAGCTTTCTGGAGCCAAATGTCTGAAGTAAAGGCAACACAGGGATTGCAACAAGACTCCATTTTTCTTGGTCTGTTAAGATTTTCTGCTCTTTAACTAACCTGAAATTCAAAGTGAAGATCACTTAAAATTATCTTTTATTGTATAATAAAAAACTCAAACTGAAAACTGTAAATCTTTTTAGAGCTGGCAGCAGGAAACATCTTGACCACAACCCAACTGAATATTTTATCTCCTTCATACACATTTTTCCTATGAATGTTATGTTCCAGAAATGACCACCAGTTGAATGACTGTGACAGATGTCACTGTCAGTTGCTCATTGGGCAAAACAGCCTCTGATACCCTGACTGATACAGCATCAGCAGCTCTTGCAGAAGATCCCTCTGCTGCTGCAAGCCTTGGTTCACGCCGGGCATTAATACAAATTACTCTCCATTACATAGGAAAATGCCATGGGGTTCATGTGGGGTGACAGTAACCGAGTGCTTGATCTTATTCTAGCAGCAATAGCACTGGTAATCCCTTTCAGGTGCTACAGTGCATTGTTGAGCCACTTCTTGTCCACAGAATGAAGGCCTAAAGTATTAGTCTGTCTATTTCTGAAGAACATTCTGGATGGTCTGTATCGGTCAGATTAGACTTTAGGAAGAACAAGTTGTTGCAGCAACAGTATGTTGTCCTGGAAACACTAACGCTACTTCTTAGCAAGGGCAGGTTGTGTGATATTAGCAAACTGAGCACTTTTTTCAAACATTGCTTGATTTCTACTTTAGATATTTAGTAAAGCATCTGTAACTTTCAAATTGAGTCATAGGCTTGGCACAAAAAGATGTATGACTTACAATATGAAAGCAAACATTTGTTTGTTTAGATTTCTCTTCAGAAGCAAATTTTTGTGACTATATAGGAACCATTTCTTGACTTAATGATTAGTAATAAAGGAAGAAACCAATGTAATAAAGATATTAAATAGAAAACACCACCTTGATTATTTTTATCTCTAACAAACATACAAGAACTGTATACAGTTGTACACTCACTTCAGTTATGCATGAGAAAAGGTTTAGAGGATGACAAAGATAATCAAACATATAAAACCATCATCTGCATGAGCAAAAAGCATACTGGCTAGGACCCTTCACAGAAAAGAAAACTAAAGAATATATGGAAGGAAGTTTACAAAATGAAGTGTGGAGGAAAGGTGGATAGGGATTTATTGCAGTTCTGTCATAAGAATGAGATGCATAAAATAAAACTAGTAATATTCAGAGAAAACCAAGGAAGATGTTTCTTCACACAACTTGTTGAGCTGCCACATGGTGTTATGGATAGCAAAAAATCTACATGATCTCAAAGTATGACGGTTCAGGTTCCTGGAAGAAAAATAAGGACTGTTACATAGAAAAATAGATAATGTTTCTGCTCCAAAAGTTTTTAAGCTGCATCTTGCTGAGGTTTAGATAATATTCTGAGAAAGTATAGCTATGTGCTTGCTTTTGTCTTCCTCAGGTTCCTGCTATTGGTCACTGTAAGGGTCAAGATAGCAGGCTAGAGAGACCCTTTTTCCCCAGTATTTCCACTCAACATACAAGCTGCATCTATTCCAGAAACAATTGAGGGTACCTAAAAAGAAAACAGAAAGTAGGAAAGCACTTTGTGTAGTATGTCAGACTTTACCTCTAGAAAAAAAGTCTTACTTCCCTGAAAAAGAACCATTTCTGTGAGGATACAGCTGCCTGAAAAAGGCTTTATGATTTTCATATTTATTGCTTCTCAGTCACTTTTGGTTCTAATAAGTTATTATTTCTCACTTAACCTATATAAGCAACATCTTCTACAAAGGCAATTACACTTTGATTTGATCACTTTTAAAATGACTAATGCATTGCATCAGAGAGAATTTTGCATATTTTAAAAAACATGTGTTCAGATTCTTTCATGTCCTTACTGGTTTCCTTTATTGACATTTTGCATAGTTTTCATAGTTATTCTGATTGGACAACAATATATTCATACTCACTTTTTTAAAGTAGAAAATAAAAAAAGAAAATTCTAGTACTGTCTGTTACATACAAGCAAAATAATTCAAGTTTGATACATGCTGCCTAATCTAATACTGTTATTATTCTTGTCTCTTTTGTTGATTACTTATTTCTTATTCTATAGTTTAAGTTAAAATACTGTAAAGAGACATAAAATAGTTGCTTCATTTATTTTTAATTGAGAAAGTAAAGATATTTTCATCTGTTAACTGCTTGGGTTTTGCTTTTTTTTTTTTTGTCTTAACTGAGATCACTCATTATTTATTTACTAGTTTATTCTAGGTCTCTTTATTCTGGTGAATGCTTTTGGGGTTTTTTTTTTGTTCGTTGTTTGGGTTTTTTTCTGGCATTTCCCCTATTTTTTGCAGCCAGAAAGTTTGGAGTTTTTGTCCCAAATGAAAATTCCTTTCGAAGAATTCAATTTCAGAGTCACACGAAAAAGTCCTTGGCTAGGATTGCATTTTCTTTGCAACACTAAATTATACATTTCACAATTTTTCTCTGTCTGGTCAAAGCAGTGTCATTAAAATTACTTAATATGAAGCCTTAAAACTAGATGTTCAATTTTATAAACTCCTGTACCTTCTGCTTATGGGCTGAGGTAGTACACTGTCTATGACCCCAGAAAATAATAGACTCCCATCTTTCTCAATTTGTACTTATTACATTTTATGTGATACTGAGAAAAAGAAACTTGGTAATATGTGGTTTTGGTTTTTGGCTCATGCTCTACGGTGGTTTGCTGTGGGTTCCCAGTAGTCATCTTTAACAGTATTGTTGGAGTTTTACAGAGGCTGGCAAGAATTCCCTGCTTCTGATGGACTTTTATGGCTTTGCAAACCCTGCTAAATCATCTTTACAAATTTTTATTCATACGAAGTTCAAGAAAGAATTATTACATTTCTTTTAACAGAAAAGAAATATCTGATGCTCGGTATCTGAAGAGAAAAATCCTCAGGTTTTAGCAAATTTCCCATATTGTATGGCATTTGTTTTTACTATTTCTCTTCTTCAAAGTTGAAAACATTAATTTACATTTTTTATTTAAAAGAGGAAGAATATTTTGGTGGTTTTCTTGTTTTGCTTTCAGAAGTAGGTACAAATATTTCCAGAGGTGTACAGTGGTATGTGAGGTTTTCCCTGCTCCATCAGCTGTGATTAGAGGAGAAAAAATATAGAAAAAAAATTCCTTTTTTAACATAGGGAAAACAGACAGTTAAGCCTTGCCCTCCACTTCTGAACATACACACCTGTAAGTTTCCACAGTTTAAAAAGAAGTATTCTTGTGGGAGCTGTTTGTTAAAATAGTACAAACTGTCAAGATTCTTGGCTTGTTTTCTTCTATTCAAAAGAAGTACTGATTTTTAAAAGGAAATTCAAGCGCTTTTGTAATGACAGAATCAGCTTAGCGTAAGCCTCATCTTGTCCTTAAATTACGTTGTCATTCCTATAGAATGAAGAAATAGAAAGACATGTTGCTGAGTATGCCAAATTGGAACAGGAACATTTCCTTTGCCTTCAATACAGGACCAAACTTGATGGAGAATTAGTGATTGGTTTTGCAACACAAAACACTGGTGCTATGTTGCTATCAGTTTTGCCAAGACCAATGCATTTGTAAAACCAAAATGTCTCTAGATTTCTTCATCACGTACTGTTCTGCCTAAGGAGCAAAACACTAGGCATGAAGCCTTCTAACTGAAGATAGTGGAAAATTTTGTTATTGATTTTTAGTAAATTTTGGATTTCATTACTATCAGAACATCACCTTCCCCCTCATCCCCATCTCCAAGGCAAATAGTGAGCACAAGGCTCTAAGTCATATCCAAAGTTTAACTTATAAACACTGTGGCTTGAGTCAGATTTGCAGGTAAATTCTTGGCAAATGTTTCTGCTAATTAAATACAATGTAGGTGTTACTTCATCTTAACACTTTGGCTTTTGAATTCAAAATAAGATCTTACTGAAGGGAAATAGGAAAAACATAGAAACAGAGACGGCAAATCTTTAGAGTAGGACAAAGCAATTCTGTCAGAGTTAAATATTGGATGCCAAAAGGGGAAAATACCTTTTAAAATCCCATATTGGCAGGATCTTTACAGTTTTTCTGTAGGTAACCAGTCTTAAGCAACATTTTGGCTACATGGTTTATTCATCCCATTTTAACTATTATGGGAGCATGCATTTGGCTGAACAGCAGGATATCTTTCATGTAGAAAACACCAAGTATTAGTAAGTTGCATTCCTGTCAATCTATTATTTAAACAAAAGCAAAAAGAACTTAAAGACCCTAGGAAAAATTACTAAAGGTTTCTGTTGCTTTCTACTGACACAGGGTGATTACAAGTGTGGGAAGATGTCATGCTGAAAATTTCTGATATACAAGTATAAATAAATATTTTAATAAAATATAAATGTACTGTAAGAATGTTAGTGAGATGCTTTCTACTTTCCATAGATGTCTTGTGGCCTTCTGCCTGATCTTTGGAAACAATAACAGTGACACTGATGTATTCAGTGCTATTGTGCCTGTTGTATTAGGAAAAAAAAAGACACTTGAGAATAAGATATTCTGCTTAAGACACATTTGGATGAACCTGGGGTAAATCTGCCTGGGAAAATGGGATTTAAGTGTCTAGAAAACAAGATTAGCCTTTTCCATTTGATCTTTGGTGAAATCACGTTGAACTGAGATGTTTTAGAGTTGACAGCTCCTAGTGAATTCGCTTTTTCTTCACATTACAGAATTGGAGAGCAGAGGCCACAGGCCCTGCTGCCCTTTTATTGTCTTACAGATCTGTTGTGTCAATTCTCATGCAAGAACTTGTGTTGCACGTATTGAGTAGCTAAAGCTTCACTAATAGTATTTGACATTATAATAGATGTCTAGCCAAAATTATAGAAAAAGATTAGATGGATCCAAATCTCTGTGATTAATAGGATATGTTACTTCATGCAATTTTTTCTTCTTTGAAGTAAGAATACATAATGAATGTCATAATGTAATTTCAATTTTTGCAGCTTCTTAGAATTGTTGCCTCAAAAAGGTGGCAAAAAAGGTAAAGACAACTACCTCTTCCTTGTTTTAATGAAAGTCAAGCAGAAACCTCTCTAGTTAATAAAAGAAAGTTAAGTGCTACTTTATTTTCCTAATTATGTAATGCTGAAGGCTACATACATGGTACCATTGAAAAAAAAAACCACATGTGGCAGACCAGCAAGATTCAGGAGAAAACATTGCAGTGAAATTATTACCTGTTCATAATTTTGTACAAGACAATCAGCACTCCATATATAAGATAAAAAGTACAGTGCCTCTAAAGAACACATCTCTCATTTGGAAATTGTACCTTGGTTGGTGCTTTCTTTCTAGCCTGCTGTTGGTTCAGTTGAGCAGTATGGATTTACTGCACAAGAAACTTACAGTGAATAAGTATGGAATTTCTTCATTCCCAGGTAGGCATTCTCCATTTGCAATTAGAATGCCTACAGAGAAATTAGACACAATTTTCTGAGTCTCAAATATTAGAGAAATAAGTGTTGCACTCAGATAAACTAAATTTAGTAGCCCAAAAACATGATCCTTGTGAAAATCAGACCATTTATATGGAATGACTGATATTTAGCTATTAATTAAAGAATACCTGAATACCCAGAACACAGTTGTCTCATTTCCATTTAATTCTTGTGACATGCACAAAGGAAAAATAGTGCTGTTTAAATTACAACCATAAACATGGTTTCAACAGAAGGAATGGATCAACTTGTGGGAAGTTTTCACATCTGGTTTGCTAAAAAAGCCGTCTCATATGTTTAGAGTGTAAGGACTGCAGTGGTATGTAAGGGAACTCACATAGGCTTCACTAGTTTGTGAAAACCTGAGACTCTTATTGAAACCACTATTCCATGACAGTCTTTGAAAATCTGGACGTATAATCAGTCCTGAATAACTGGAAGAAGATCTCTTATGATCAGAATTATGGTTTGAATCAGAGGAGGATTTTTGCAATGAAATAGACACAGGTGTGCACTTTGTCCCAGGTATCTATATTTTGAATTCAGAAGATTTTGTAATTGTAGGTAAAATGCTTCATGTTTCTCCTCTCCTCAAGCAGGGTTGGGTTTTTTTTTTTTGTTTGTTTGGTTTTTTTTGTTTGGGTTTTTTTTTTTTTTGGTTTTTTTTTGTTTTTGTTTTTTTGTGGGGGGTCTTGAGAGCAGAATTCTAAATCTAGTCCAGAAAAGAAATAAAGTGGTGTTGGATTTTAATGCTTAATTAAAGCTACGTTACTCATCCATGATAAAATCTGAGACTTTGTGTGACATTTTGTTAAATGGCTTTATTTCATCTACAATAAAATTGGACCTTTAAAATACCCAGCTGCCCGCTCTTTTACATGGCAGACTTAGTATGTTTTGTATGTATAATGTGATACACATAGCAATTCCAGGAATTAACATGCTCTATGAAAACAAAATAGTTCTACAGAAATCTCTTCTAGTTCACTAAAAAAAAAAAAACAAAAAAACAAACAAAACAAAAAAACCCAACAAAACAAACCACAACCCCTCTCCCCCAAAAAAATATCATACAGAGTCCAGCAAGGCACTTCACTGTGTCATATTAAATCCTCATAAAGTTATGGTTATTAAAAATACATGTTGCAAAAACTTGTATTTGCAGTGCAAAGAAAATGGGTAGAAAAATGGCAAAAACTAATGAACCTCTAAATGTTGTTTCTCCTTGATAAAATTGTAACTTTTACTTGTTGAGCAATATCTGTTCACTTTGGTAACCAGAATACTTTGAATGTATTACTGCTGAAATACCAAAGGAGCTATGGAAGGGTCAGTTCCACCTATGTATAACAGATTATTCAGATCACCAAAATTGTTAGCAAGTTTGTCTCACAACGTAGACTTCCATAAGAAAGGTCCTTTAACTAGAAAGAGACAAATTGGTTTTTAGATTCTAGAGTTTAAAAGACTGACAGGACAAAAATGGTGGTGGTGGTGGGGGGAGATGTCAGGTTTTTCTGTGCCTAGGGGTATTAAATGAGAAGCTTTTGACTCAATGAAGTTATTACTCTTGTTAGGGTTACTTTAAAAAGACTTTATAGCGACCAGATGAAATATAGGCTTTTTCTTTTTTGACCTGGAATCTTCTTAATCTGTTTTTTGGTCTACCTCAACTTTTTATGCTTTTTCTACACCTGCTGTGTCTCAAATGCAAATTCCTTCATTTAATCTGTAGTCTACTTTCACACTTTGTAGATCACTTAGTTTTTTAATGGCTTATTTCCCAACAGATGACTGCATCCCAAAATTCAATCTGAATGTTAGATCATCTAGCAATATCCTATTTCCATCTGGCTTGATTTTGACCATCCAAATGTCTCAGAAATCAAAGTACTTTAATAGAAGTCACTCCATAAGCAAGATGAGAATATTAAGGACCTAACAAATTTTTTAGTCTGGCTTAATCAATTGCAATGTGAATTTTTTTCATTTACTCATTTGATAATTCTCCAGTAAAACCTACTGACATGTCTAATCACCTTTTGTCACAATTTTCAATTTTCATTCAATAGAGAGCCAAAAAGATGAACAACACATCAATTTTAATATGAAAGCATTATCAGTCAACAATCAAATACTCCCCTTATTTTATCAATTATGCCACTATCATGTTTGCCCAATTTTGATAATTTTATCAATATGCCACTATTTTGTTTGCTCCATTTTGATAATCAAATGGCCATGCTGGAGACTAAGTTCCTGTCCCTCTTTCCACCTGTATTTATTTGGCATTTCCTTATAGCATTGGATCTTCCCAGGGACAGATATTCTAATGTAGATTCTCAACATGAGGCTTCTTTTCTGTAACTTTAGGGATCTCAAAGTTAGCATATAGTCTCTTTTTGTCACTAGCTGAAAGAAAGCACATTTTAGACCATGTCCTAAAGTGCCAAAGAAATGCAAAACCACTTCCTCTTTGGAAGGAGCCTGTTTTGTTTTTCATTGACTGTAATGAACCATCAGACACTTGGCTTTAGAGGGAAGCCTTAATTCTGGGATGACAGAAGGGAGATGAGATCCTCTCCTATTTGTTTTACTCTTTCTATGTACAGCTAGGTTTGATGAATATCTGCCTACACATGACTACAGTTGAAAACAATTGTAGTTCTCCATTTGGATTTCACATTCTTTGGTCAGTAAATGTTGGCATGATGCAAGAGGAACATCAAGGCAACAATGCCCTTGAGGCATCCTGGCATTTGCTTGGATTTGAAGATTTCTATGTGTTCTAAAGGCTAGAACAAATACAGTTCAACTGATGAACTTAAGAAAATGTCAAGAAAGCAGAAACTTTTTTTTTTAATCTTTGCATGGTAAAAATTAGTAGAAATAGCCTGTAAATATCTATTTAAAGATAAACTATCTTTTTAATGAAAGAAAGCATTTAAACATGCTTTGAAATGTCAAACTGACAGCTCTGTTTTGTTAAAAGCAAATGGTTTGGCTTTGCATCTTAGGAAGGGCAAAAAAAGGAGTTTGCTTATAAGGTCAAGTGTTCAAGCCAACCTGAAAAAACGAGTTGTGTTATAATTACTCCCACTGCTGTGCAAACATGAAGTTCACTGATTAAATGAGTCTTCTTAATTATGAACTTTGATATCATATATTTAGGGTAAGCTTTTGAAAACTCACTGAGTTTGATCCCAGCTTTTTTTGACCTTGACTGAGAGTAGATTGAACTCAAAAAGTCGTTTTACTCCTACTGGCACGCAGCGTTATTATTTAACAAGGGATCTATTACACAATTTTACTAAACAATAGGTCACACAATGTGCAGAAAATCCTTTGACTCTACTGTACATTTAGACTTTGAAGTTCTGTTTTAAAAAAAGGGAATCAAATCAAATGACTTTTCAAGACCTCCTATGAATAGTAACAGCCTTGCTGTGAATATCTCCGCACAAATACATCTCTTTCTTATTTGAGTTCACCCTTTTGGCTTAGGTGAACATATGTGGAAAAGGGCAAGAAAAGGAATAGGGGCTTAGAAAAACAGATTTGATTTGAACGAAGGCTATTACAATGTAAAAGGATATTATTACAATACATTATGGCTCCTAATTCCTTCCAGTTGACTTAAAGATTTCAGTGCAAAACTGTGGGCTATAAATATTAGCCTGTCCGATGAATAGTTTCAGAATTGTGTGGAAACAAACATTTCTTTGCACTATTTTGATTTTTATGTAGTTTTATCAACTAGAATACTAGAACTCCATCGATCCACTAATAAACACCTATTTTCATTCTAAAATATTAGAAACTTACTAGGAGTAACCCAAGAGCAAAAAGTGTGTGGTGAAACCATCTGCTATCTGCAATGCCTTGGAAGCAGGAAAATGCTTTTGAAACTATGGCATAACTGGTCTCATCTCTCTTGTGGCTGTCTTTGTAGTCTCAGCAGCAGCACCATGTAGTTAGGGTTCCTTGAGCTTCACCAGGTTACTTACCTTTTATGGCCAGATCCCAGAAAAAAAATCCTGTCTCTTTTCTTCTCTTTGCATGTAGCTGAGCTCATGGGCTTGGAGAAGTTGTCCTTGATTGTATGCTAACCCATAAAACAGATTAAAGTTAACTTACTTTAACTTACTGGCAGTCTGACCTCCTCTGTACCTCCTCAGCTGGGGCAACTCAGATCCTAGCACCACAGGGGCATGCTCCCTCATCCCAGAGTCCTTCCACAGCAGAGATGCTCTTCCTGACTGGTTGCATCTCAAGTGAACAGAAAAATATGATGGAAGGGTGACTCAGACTTTGTTCTGTCCTGCTTCAATGAGATATCTATGAGTGGCCACACAGTTACGTAAAAGGTAATTTTTTGACCACTCAGAATTATAATGCAGAAAAGGTAAGCAAAGGTAACATCTCTGCATCTCTGAAAATTATTTTAATGTAATAATCCACAGTTTGGAACCTATCATTTTAATTTTTTAAATACAATATTTGCAATTTCTATCTTTTTAAAATATACATGCTTGTCTCTCTACCTCCTCCTCTCTCCACATCAGCTGGTTACCCTGAGAAGATGCCATCACTGCAGGGAGTCTTACTAAGAAGCTGGAGTTAGTTTTAGTTTTGAATACACTCAGGCTTATGTTCATTATCAATAGGGAAGATTAGGTTGAGTTCCACAGCTGGAACCTGCTCCTGAAAGTGGTGTGTTGATCTACGCTTTGCACTTAAGAATTTTATACTGGGACAGATTAGTTGAAGTGTCCCTGTGGAGTATAGCTGTAGGTTTGTGATGGGATAGGAATTCAAAAAATAGATTAGGCTCAGCAGGCTACCTGCTTTTTAGGTCAGTAGTAGCTGCTTGAATGCAAGCTAAAAAGAGATAAGCAACCAGGACGATGGGTGTGCTCTACTTTGTGCCTGCTTTGCCCAGTGATGGTCTCATACCAGTTGCATCAGTTGCCTAGTTTAGCCTGAAGTGTTGAATATCAAGACTCTGTTCAGAGACAGATTAACAGGTTGTGCTGAAAGTAGGAAGCAATCAAGAACTGGTTTAAGCATGTCTCTTATTTGATAAATTCATGAATGGTAATAGGGGAAACTAGCACGGCTTTCACTGTCACAGTGAACTAGGACCTCTGCCACCCAGTGTGAAGTGTGTAGGAAAATGAAATTTTCTGGCCAGACAGTAAAGGAAGGGGCCTCTGATGCAATCTCCATATCAGTGTGTCTTTGCTCTTTAATTTGTTGTCATTGCTTTTGCTTGTTCGTTTTTTCCTAGCAGCTTTTGAAAAGTGAAAAGGTTAGGGATTGAATTTCGAATTCTTAGAGATGTTGGTTCCTCATCTTTCTAGGTCTGTGCCCAGGATGTATCCTGAGGTCTAATAGCAACAGTAAGGCTCTCGATTCAGCAAAAACATACAACTTTTGAAGGGAACATGTCATGGGTTTTATTAAGCAATTGTTTAGCAGAGAACAAAACCTTAGCAACCAAGTTGAGCATGCTGCAGATTCAAACTTAGTAACGGTAACTTGCTGACTGAGAGTGGGTATGCAGGTTTCTCATTTTGCTTTGTCTTATTTTTTATTTAAAAAAAAAAGAGGAAATAAAATATCTGAAACTGCTGCTTTACTGTTTTTCTGTGAGATGTATCCAAAAAGCTGGTACATGGAGTTTGGTTTAGGTTTTTTCTCTTTCTGACTGAATGATTAAATCTAGTTTCAATGAGGATGGCAATAGCACTCTTTATTAATTTCATTGGAAATTATTAAGACTATTTTACAGATTTGATTTCCTGTGTACTTCCTTTCAACCATATCTGTTGGACTGCCTTTTGGTGTAATAATGATGTGTAAAAATAAATATTTTTGTTATGACTAAGTATAGTAGTCTGAACATGAGACTGTAAGACAAGAACAAATTTACTCTGTGGTTTGGACCTGAATCAATGAAAAATTGATTCAGTTTCCCTCAAAATATAAGATATACCCTATGGGCTTAGACAAACCATCTGTCTAGACTGTTTATCTATTTCTTTTTGTCTCCAACTGTTACAGTAGAATATGCTACTTAAGGAGAGCACAGTGAGTGTCTGCTACTGCAGTCAATTTCCTTCATGCTTTTCCAGCATTTGCATTCACTGAATAAAGTATCCAATGCTGGGCTACTCCTACCTTTCACCCCTCCAGTTCCCTTTTACTTAAAAGTCATTTTATGCTCCTGATGTTCAGAACTATGTCTGATGCATTTTTAAACCCCACAGTTTAAACCTCCTGTAACAACAAATTCCAGAGGTTCACTACCTGGAGTATAAAGAAAAACAAAATAAAAACCCAACAAACCCAAACCAGTATCTAACCCAACCCACAAATCTCTCTTTCAGCATTTTTAAGTTCAGCTCCAACTATTTTCAACTATGTGAAAAATGAAGTTGGACCTAAGCAAGAATCTCAGACCTGAATGTCCCCACATTTTGGTATCTATGGTTTCTGAATCAGTATGATGGGCTGAAGCAAACCCTACAGTATGGATCAGAAAGTCAGGAGGGATTTTTCAGCCTTTAAACTCTGCAATAGGTCAATAACAACACTTTTTCAGACCACAAGGAATCAATGGCAGCACAGGGGCAGTACACCTCTACTTGGTTATATGTAAAGATGGGACCTAGGGAGCAAGGACAACAAAGACAGATAGACTTAAAATTGGAAGTAATTTTCATGAAGTATGAAAAATGCTAGTAAAAAACAGGAGGTAGTGGACACCTTTCTCTTGGGAGATGCGAGTGATCCACTTATGTTGGAAGAGTCAGATCTACAACCACAGGGAAGGGAACATCTGGCTGGATAGAAAATCCTCAAAAATACATAACAATTACATCCTATTGCAAGCTTAAAATTAATCCGCCTAAAAAGCAAATACCACATGGGAATGTACATGCAGAAGAATGGGTTTGGATGTTTTGTTCTGCCCAACACAGTTTTGAAGTACCTTTTTTCAGTGTCGAGCATCACCTTTCGTTGAACCCCTGGATTTGTTATTCAAATGACAGTTAAAAGCATAACTTTGGAAAACAAAAAATTTATAAAGACTTTGAAAACACTGATCTTATTTAGCTTAAAAATAGAACATTAGTAACGAAGGCTAAGTGTTCAAATCTGTAAATGGCTATTTTAAATAGGAGAAAAGAATAGACTTTTGTAAAGAAACCCTATTAAGAAAAAATGAGAACCATTACAATAATTCATTTACACTGTTCTGGGTTTGAACTGAACTGGTCTCAATACTGTTTGACAATTTTTTTAAGGTTTTAACACTTCAGCATTTTACATTTGTAGGGTTTAGCATATTCCTAACTTCTAGAATAGGCAAAATATTGAACAGAAAGTTAGAAGCACTGAAAAAAAAGAGAAGGAATACAGCAGATATCTAAGTGAAGAGGAGCAAAATCAGGGGAAATTGCATCTCTTTAAACAATTATTTCTGCCACTTTTTTAGAAATTACATAGAAATGTCTCTTAAATTGATTTGGGACTGTCTTGCCCTGCTATACTACCAAATTTTGTAAGTATAACTGGGACAAAAAAATTTTTGAATAACCTGTCTCATAACTTTCCACTTGGAAAACTACTGCAGTAGTTTTAGTAGTATCTATTTATCTACTAGTATCTATCTAATAGTATCTACTATTAATTTTAGTATGTATCATGCTAAGTGTTTGCGTGTTTAGTGGTCATGTGCTGTTAGCTCCTAATATTTTTGTTGAATCTATGACTGTTTACTTAGTGTCATGGTTTCAGCTCCACACAGTTTAGATTGCGCACAGCTTTCAGTTAAGAGGCAGCATAAATTTGCAGTCAGTCATTTTATTGTTTATAGTCAGAGGCTATAACAATGAACATCACCAGTTTACAGAATGTTAAATTAATAGTCTATGGATACCTGTTGTTGTGTGAGACCTTACATCACAAGAGGGAAGAAAAACTATGGTAAAGAGAAAAATTGTAATATAAGTCTGCTGAAGAAAATGTCTGTTAGGGCTTTCTCCATTCTAAGCTTTAGAGATATGTAATTTGCTTTAGTAAATTCGAGCACTTTTCCTGAGATGCAGCCTGGTGCTGTCCATTTTTGCATCATACTAAGCCCTTTTCATAGCAAGGGTTGGAAGGGTTTTACACTGTTGCAGTCATTTAGTCTGTAACACAGAGAAATTCTGATGTTAGATGCCAATGGTTTTGATTTTAACAGTTTAGAAAGGGAATCCCTGAGAACAAAGAAATCCCAATAATCCTGTAATCCTTGAATATCAACTGATGTCAAAAAGCTGAATTCTAAGAATTCTTGTCTTGTTAATTAATTTTCAAAAGGGACCAACTTTTATACTAAACAAAAGAGAAATTTCTAGATAACAATGTGCAGGCTGCTAGGTCAAGCATTGCAGAAAATGATCTTGCAGCAATGATGTCTTTCTCATTGAACTGAAGTTATTTGTCATGGCAATAATGTGAATGAATGGATAAAACTACATTTCAGGAGTCCTAGCTGGAAGTTTGGTGTAGGACAGTTTCCCATGGGGTTTTACAAGTGAGGATGTATGATCAAAGCCAAGGAAAATATTTCAGTAGCTATTGATGATCTCCAAGCTACCTAGACAGCTTAGTCCTTTTTCTAGGATTATATAAGGAAATACTAAATGAGGGTGCTAAAGAAAAAGATAGGTTTTAAAAGTGCTTTCAATGACTGAGGAAGGACATTACTCTCATAATCAGTAAAACTGGCAGTACTCCTAAATATCTCCATTAAATTACGTTTTATACAAATAAGAAATACAGAGAAGTGGACTACAGCCTCAAATTCACAGTACCCCTCTTTCTCAGTAGTTAAGTCTTCTGCAAAGCTGGTTACTTTGAGTAGATAAGCAATATGAAAAGAAATGTGTAACAAAACTTTGGATCGAATGATCCAATGGCAGAAAATGTATCAGTGAGCAGTTATTGTGTCCAGTTTGGCACTGAATTGGGATTACCTTTTTTTTCCCCCTAAACATTTACAGCTAATTTGCAGTATCTACACCAGACATTGATATTTTAGACACCAATCAATACCCAATTTTTTTCTTTTTTAAGCATGAGAAAAAGTATGGTGGAGTTCCATCTGTAAAGAAACTAAGGAAACTTGCTTAGTGCTTTCATCTTTTGGGATGGCTCCAGAATGGCACTTCCACCGTCTTTTTAGTTGCTACACACAGGGAGAAATGTTTTCTACCTTTGAGATTTACATTAAACATAAATTCCACAGAAATTTACCAGTAAGACTGAAGTGTATTAAAACAAAAACAAGCCATGGTATCTGATTTTAAGTCTTGGGTATGCCTCTGTCTGTTTAATAGGAGAATGAAAAGGAGATTGCTTTAAACCAAACACAATAATTTAAAAATAAAGATAATGTAAATCACATTCTGTGAAAAGAAAACATTTGTTAGCGTTTATTTCTACATTAAGCAACTAAACCTCATTATAAAAGCATGCTACTGTTTTTTCTTGCTGCACTTAACTCTCTTCTGTTTCCCACTCACATTTCTTGCAGTGAGTTTTCACACTGCTAACAAATGGTTAGGAAACAGGAATTGAAATACATCCATGTTTCAGAAGCAGAATGTATCTGAAAGGAACACATCAGGTATTTCTAGACACAGGAGAGGTGTGTTTTTGGCAGATGTACATTACACCAGGTTGAACAGAAATTGGGGCCTGGATTTTTAAAACTCATTCTTAAAACAATTTTAAAAGAATTCATTTGAAAGGATCTTACTTCTGACATAAAAATTGTGGTTTTATTTTTCAACAGTAGCTATTGTTGTACTTGAATAATATAGGACATTAAGATCAGACCTGTGTCTCTACACTATTAGGATATCTCTTTAGTCATCTGTGTTTATAAAGTCAGCTCACTGTTAGTGAACACAGTGTCACTTAGAATTTTAAATTAATTGTCATGTAGGCTGATTTCTACTTAATTTGAAAACAAGAGGAGAAATATTAACCATTAGGTGGTGGAGAAAGTATGAAATATATTTTAATTTGTAAACCTTCAAATTAGCCATCTTTTATGGAATAGAGAGAAATACAGTCTAGATTAAGGAAAACCTTAGTGTCCCAGAGCCAATAGAATGTTTACGTGTTTGTGCACAGAACATATAAACTGTCATAGATTTCAACCACTTTCTTGTTAAAACTTTGATTAGACTGAGACTTGAGCCACCAGGACTATGATCACTAGCTTTCAATTATGACACTTGAAACTTGCTACACAAGGCAGTTGGTTGAAATGCTCTATTACATAAAAGCCTTTGATCCCATGATGGATGTTCTATGAATTGTGGGAGGAAGAATGAAAGTGCTGGAGAACTGGGGAAATAAATAATGAAGCCAGCTGATATTATGATGGCACAGCAGGAGTGGTATGTTTCATCCTGTTTTGTGATTTAGTTACGCGGCTTCTCCTCGCACAGCACTCACTTACTGAACTAATATTATCTGTGCATGATTTGTCAGGCAGGTTTTAATAAAGTGCTGCAAAAGAACTTCCTCTCTATACCAGTCTGTGGTACTTTTAGAGAGATTTTTAATATGTTTAAACTCAAATCAGTAATGCTGTATTTCTATTGATTTTGCATCCCAGACTATGCTCTCTTTAGGTTTTAATCCTATGCTTTGATCTGAAGCGCTGTAAGGGCCCAGTGAAGAACAATGGTCTTTTTAATTTATGTATGCTATTTTGTATCTTCATAGCTGTTCTGCTTAACTTCTACCCCTGTTTTTATTTCATTGCTTTATTCCATTTTGAAAGTATTTAGAAAAATGTTAGTGCTTCAATAATTTTCTAATGACTATACAACCTCTTAAAATATAGCCCTGTTTAAACTTTAGATTTCATTCTGATTGGAAATGAAGTGATTACTTTCTAGCATCAAAATATTTGTGTAGCAGCATGATGAAATACCATCTTGGAAATGATAACAAATAAATAAAAACCAGGAGGTACCTGAGAGCCTGTTAGAGACACCTTTATGTATAACTCTCAGAATGTTGCTCCCAGAATAATAACATAATGAGATTCCCAAAGAATAAGAGCAGTGTAACATGAGCAGACTGCCAGCATCTAGTCAAGGCAGTCAGGGATCTGCCATCACAGTTGGTTCCCATACAGTCTAATTACCAAAAGATGTACACAAGTGATGCAGAAAATAAATTAAAAGATTTTTAAATATTTACACAAGTTTCAATAATCAAGCAAAAAATAAGAGTATAGGGAATATAACATTTTCCTTTTGCATAGTTGAGATTTGAGCTGGCTGTAGAGTGTTACTTTGGTACCAATATGTATTCTTTTTAAACTTTTAATCATAGTGTAACTGGAACACTGGATCTGTGCTCAGTTTAGTTTAGGGCTCTGAATGGGGTGTTACTTCTCTTCGAAGACGGCTCCAAAATGTCATTGATAGGAAGGCTACAAATAATTATAGTGCTCTTTGGATTACTGTTTCTAACACGGCAAAATCCTTTTTTTCTGCAGCCGAAAGTAGCTGCATACTGTCTTAAGTGAAGCTGCCAACACTGCTCAACAAGTAACTGATTAGGATTCACAAAAATTTTCTTGGATGATTTCTTTGTGGGAGTGTTACCGAACTTCACCCCTCGGCTTCCGAGCCAAATGAAACGAGCCGGGCACTTCGCTTTTTCCTCGGGGCTGGGACCTGACGCGTGCTTCACCTTCGCGGAGCCGAAGCTCGGGGCTGGACGAGCCCAGGCCTGCGCGACCGGGCGCGCTCGCCTCCCCTCCCACGAGAGCCGCGGCGCGCCCCGGGCGGCCTCTTGCCCGCGGTGCGGGGCGATCGCTCCCCGGGGCGCCAGCGGCCGGCGGCGCCGCCGCGGCAGCAGCAGCGGCTGGAGGAGGAGGCAGAGGTGGCNAAGGGATCTCCCCGGCTGCGACCGGCCGCTCGATCCCGCTCTGCTGCTCCCTGGCTCTCTCTCTCTCTCCTTCCCTTCCCTCCTCCTCCTCTCTGCGCTTTCCACCTCCCCTGCTCCTGAGTGAGCGCAGCCTCGGATGTCCGGTTTCCTGGTGGCTTTTTTACCTGGCAAACTCTGGATAACTTTGGTGAGAATTTGCAAAGCGGCTGGGAAAGTTGGGAACTCCCCTGCAGGCGCATAGGAGCTGCTGCTACCGCATCTTCTCCATCCCACGGATTTTACTGCCTTGGATATTGCGAGGGGAGGGAGGGGGGAAAGGACAGCGAAAGAAGGGGAGGAAGAGGAAAAAAAGGAGCCTCATAATTTCGGCTGCATTCCTCCGACTGCCCCGCGGCCCCGCTCCGCGCCCGCTCTGCCACCCCTGCGCCATGCACTTGCTGGAGGTGCTCTCCCTGAGCTGCTGCCTGGCTGCCGGCGCCGTGCTCCTGGGACCCCGGCAGCCGGCCGCTGCCGCCGCCTACGAGTCCGGCCAGGGCTACTACGAGGAGGAGCCCGACGCGGGGGAGGCAAAGGTAAGCCCGTGTCCCCGCTGTAGACGCCAGTTCCTCTGGACATGTGGCTGCGAGTCCCTTTGAACGGGCGGCTTGGGAATTCCACCATGGAGAAGACGTGGGAGAAGCCTTATGAAGTTGGGGAGTTCCTTAAAAGTGGGGGAAGGAATTTCTTTAAAAGCGTCTGAGTTTTCGGGGCTGCTGGAGGGCGGGCTGCACGAGGGACAACTGCATGCACAGACAGACGCGAAACACCTGATGAGCAGAGGCAGCCCGCGGAGCGGGGGCTGCCCGGCGGGAGCGATCCCGGCCCCGGTCCCGCTGTGGCTGCGGCTGATGCCGGCCCTGGCAGCCGGGGCGCGCCCCGCGGGCGCCTCCGAGCGGGTCCTGCGCCGGGGAGCGCGGAGGGAGGGCGGGCTGAGAAGCGCTCAGGGGAGCAGCTGGGCACAAGAATGAAGCGGCCAGGGAGGCGTGGGAGGACGATGACAACAAAACCCTAGGGTTTCCATTTGTTGGGAAGTCTCTTGGAGTTACTGACGCTTTGCGTGAGCTGCTGCTGCGTGACAGAGTTGACGGGAGATGTAAGGTGACACTCCAGTCTGAAAACCTTAGTTCTTCCCAGAAGCATGGTGAAGGTTGGGCTTAAATTCTCGCATTCCAGACACAAATACTTAAAATTCTCGGTTAATTTTTGTTTGCATATTAAGTTTCGTAACATAAAACTCAAGTACCTATGGTACTTGTGGTTATGCAGTTCCTGGTATGCTGATGCATAAAAAAGATGCATAGTATGTGGTTGTATAAGCATGTGGCATTGTGAGGAAGACCTTTGATGTCTGTCTTACCCTCATCTCATTGTTTTGAAGATTTCTGACATATTTATTGAAAGCAATCATGACCTAGCTCATTCATTATTCATTTCAGTATGGGGCAGGGAGGGAGTTGTGTGGATTAAAATTTAGACTAATAGTCTGATTTTTTTCTCCCCTATGCTGTTTGCTTTACTGATGAAAGGTTTGTGAGATTTTACTGTAACTACCTAGGAAGTCAAGTTTTGATAGTATACATTAGCTGCACTTCAGGTATGCAAACTGTTGTAGACCATACGTTGTACACAGAAGTCATACTTCCATACTTTTCAAATAGTAATCTTCATGGAAAAGTTTACTGATTATACTGTAGTCTCTTAAAATATTTTAATTACAGCTGAATGCTTACATTGCAATATTCTGAGTACTAATATACTGTCAGTGATTATATTGCTTAAAAGTCTATAAAGTGTTTTTCGCACTTAAGTATTTAAAAGCAGGAACACAAAATCAATTCAGCTGGCCACTCTTACCACTTAGACTATTCATAAAAATTAAAAAAAAAAGAAACAAAAGAAAAATAAAAGGTCAAAACTTAGTGGAGGGTAAAAATACCTCAACTCCTTCCAACCCATGACTGTAAGTCAGTTATTTACTGGGTGAAACTGGCATTTGAGTTTTTAAAGCCTCAGAATAGCTTACACTGAAAAGGTAGAAAGAATCCAAACTGAAGCATAGCACATATTTTGTGTACTTAGACTGCTGAGGTAGAACAGCTGATAGTGAAGGTACTCTCCCCAGTGATGCTTTTGTGTTCCGATGCATACGGTGTGGAAAGTTACTCTGTTTCTTGAAGAAACCTCGAAGTCTTTGGGAGCTGCCACTGTAGTGCATTGTGGATAAGTGCAAGTGCTCCCTGGAAAAAGAGGAACTGTCAGCAAACTAAAGGAAGGAAAGGTCAAGAGACCAGGGAGTGGGATAGCATGTGTTAAGCGATTACGTTAATAGGAAAACGTTTTTGTGCCTGACTACTGCTGAGTAGTAAGTAGAGAAAGATTCTGGATCCAAGCAGACTTAGTCATGTTGGAAGTCTTTAGTTATGAGTTTGTTGCTTTTGCTGGAAGTGTTTGAGTGAGTACTGCACGTATTTGTTTCTGTGAATGTTGAGACGAATATCTTAGGTAATTATGAAAGGATTAAGTAAGTAAACTGCAAATAATTGTTTCAAGAAAAATATGATTGTATTGCCAGTATAAAGTCATCTGCTTGAACTTTGTTAACTTCAAAGAAGTTCATAGATGTTATGTTTTTACTTCTCATCAAGATGCCATGCTGCTGCATGTTAAACTGATGCCTAAGTGCAGGTCATACAGGCCATTGGGTCAGCTCTTCATACATTATATTTATTTCTCTCCACTCCTACTTTAAGAGCTTTAGAAAACACTTTAAAAAGTGTGAATGAAGTTGAGACTTCTCCAACACAGGAGGAAAAGCTGGCCGGAAAATAGGGGTATTGTGTTTTTAAGCAGGTAATTTTCACATATTAAACTTGTCTAGAGATTCGCAGCAACTTGGAAGTGTTACAGATATAAATAGTAGTAGTTCTTCACACACAGCTCTTGCAAGGGCATGTTCTGCAGCAAGTGGGCACTGATAAGCTTGTGCAACACTACCTCATCCCTCCCCGCTCCTACCCCCCACTACTACTTTTTTTTTTTTCCTTTTCCTTTAGCCTAAGGGTAAGGTTCGTTATTTAACAAGCTTTCAGGGCCCAGATTAATACTTTTCAGCTGAACTGTCAGCTCAGTGGGATGGGAACGAGCCCTGCCCGTAAATCACCCCTTGCGGATTTCCTGCAGCACAGGGGGTTGTCCCGGCGAGCTGACCCCTTCTCAGCCACACCCCGCCCCTCCTGGGTGGCTTGTTGTGGAAGGAGCCTGGTCCTTCAGTTACCTCTCTGCTCAAGCCGGGCCCGGGGGAATTTGCTCTCCTGCCCCAGATTTCACGCCGCTTGGCAGGGACCCGCCGCCCCGCAGGGATGCTCGGAGCAGCTGCAGCAACGAGGGTGAGCTGTTTTGCCACACCGGTGGCTTGAAACTTTAGCTCCTTGTACTGTCTTTGAGTGTTTTAATAACTCTTATAATATGTTTGGTCTCTTGCTTTTGTTCTTCAGGTAATTTAGAATAGGGAATGTGGGGTGAGTATACACTGTCTACCTGGGAGGGTGTTATTTAAAAGAAATAAATAATGCTATATTGTTCATTTGCTGAAAGTTTAAAAATGAACTGAAGGAACTACGTGTGCATTCTGTGCAGGAATTAAACTTCTTAGAGTATTGAAACAAAGGTGTGGCAGGAGCATGGACCTAGACTTCATTAATGACAATGAGGTAACAATAGCAGGAATAGGTTATTATGGTAACAATACCTGGAACGAAACCACACAGCTGGCAGAGTTTGCTATAGCTGCACCATCATTTTGTTGCACAGTCTTTAGAATTATGTGACTATGCAAAAGCAGTAGGTTAATTGTCCCATGTAGTTTGAAAAGGTTTAAAACTATATTTATGCAAAGATTTTTAGTTTTGTATTAGAATGGGAATAGCAAATGAAAATGTATTCGCCTGTTCTAAAGCGCATCCCTGAAAATTTCTTTGGGGCCTCTTTATACAGACAGCAATAAAGTAGGGAACAGTTTGTGCTGTGATTCTGTGATTTAGGGTTTTTTGCAATGTAAATACATGTGCTGACTTGAGCTGTGGGGTTTTTTGGGTGCTACCTGAGATGTACTTTTAAAATTTTATTATTATAAAAGTATTTCAAATCTGACCTAATGATACAGCGCTGCTCATTGACAGCTAACAGAGTTTAAATACCGTTAGTTAGTGGGAGTGTGAGGGAAGGCAGTGCCTCAGTTTCCCGGGTTTCCTGCTGTCACTGTGTCTCCGTGGTATAATCTCAGACCCATCAGTTTTATGGTCATCAGTTTCTAAAGCTCTTTATGGTAAGTTTATCAAGTGCCTTACTCTGTGTTCCATGCACAGGTGAGAGATGAGGCTGCCTTGTCTGCTCGGAAAACAAGCACACACCTCACTCCCCATACTTAGCAGTGCTAAGTTGAGCATGTTGGGAGAATGATACCTTTCCTGCTGCTGCTGTTGAGTCTGCTGCAAGTTTTCTTGTGCACGTGTGTGTGGCCACTCTCTTTTCAGACACATGAGCACAAAAAAATGCTGGTTTTTTTTTTTTTTAGAAGCATTATTTGTAGCAGATGCAGCAGGATGAACATTGGTAGTAGTAATTAAAGACGAAGCAATGCTTCTGCAAACATAGATAGTAAACTTTGGTCTGGCCTTTTGTGTGAGTAAAGTACAGGACTAAGCTCACTGCACTTTCTAGTTCTTGGAGTGCATTCCTGTCTAGTGTAAGCACGCTAGTGTTCCTGGGAGGGACTTCAGCTGTTTATCAGCAGCAATCCCATGCATTTATGAAGGTTATAAAAAAAACCTGTGGAGGTCATTTTAACTGCAGCGTTTAGAGGCATACAGAAGCATCCCATCAAAACTACTATTTTTATGCTCACTTAAGGTTGTGTGTATTCAAAGTCTTGTCTGTTTTTCAAGGGTGTGTATCCAGTTATTTTAGTAAAAATAAACCAGGACTTAGACTTCAGACTGTTGTAGCTGAGGGTGATGGTAATAATACTCTCCCATTGATACCCTGCATCCAGGATAGAATCTGTTGAGAACTTGTGTTTTGCTGCTGCTTTTTAAAATGTGGTCAGTGATTCATTACAAAAAAAATCCTTGGAAAAAAGGGAATCCAACTACAGTCACACTGGTTTCCTATCAAATGTAATATCCTGTTTAATGTAAAAAAAATATGTTACAGCTGTTTGTAGAATGAGTTATAAGAAATTCCAAGCAAGATTGTCCCTGAAAGTTGCAAGCTCTTTTAAAGACTAAGTTGCTTCTTAGTAGTTTTGTTTGGTAAAGTACTAAATTTTGCTTAGTGAGTAGAATAGGTATGATTGTTTTCCTTATCTATTATAGATGTTTATTACTTTTTAAATTTCACCTTGGTTCTATTCAGAGCAATAATGTAATACCAAATTCCCCTCTGTGTAAATGTATTATCTACTTCAAAAAAACTAATGGCTGCATAAATTGCATCAGAATTTTCATTTAAAACATTGATAACTTACAGGAGCAGGGATGATTGTTTGTTGAATTTGTCAACTTGTTTGTCTTATTTTGTGCTTATCTGTCTGCAGAAGTTGTTTTGGTGACAATATTTGTGTTGATCTCCCTCTTTGTTGCATTTCAGACTTTAGTTAGGAAATAGCTACACTGTAAGTAATTTGTTCTTCTATTCTTCCATTGTAATCATAACGCAATCCCTTTAACTCTGTAGTAGTTTGTTGGATTTTTTCTTTTACATTTCCTGACTTGTCTAAGATAGCTGTAACTCCTTACAAGTATTTAGAGACTGCAGTTGTCAATGGAAGGAATAGATATTCTAGTAAGAAGCTCCTTTTTAGTGAAGTAACTAAAATAAATGGTGTTCTTTGGGGGAGGAGGAGAAAACATGGGGGAAAGCTTCTGATAAGAAGGAAAAAATCATAGCAGTTTGTTGTATTTTGACTGTATTGTAGTCTTTACTGAGTGTAGGTGAGTGTGTAATCATTCTTCATGTAGTTACTAAGGCCATACATCATCTGCAGCTAACTTTTGGGATCGTCATTATGGTTAACTTCAATAAAAAATTGGAAAAGTTAATGACATTAGTTACCTGGCACTACCGTCACCCTAAACTCTGTATTACTCCATACTGTTCACATAATGACTTTACCTGCTCAGTGGCAGTTTTCTGATAGCTTGACCTTGAGAATGCAGCTTAAAAACTGTTGAAGGCATTTTATATCTTGTTTCTTACTGAACTGAGCAGGACTTTTTATACTGGACAAGGGAAAGTTCTGGCAAAGAACTGGACAGTTCTTGGAGAAAATGCAAGAAGGCTGCTGGGGAGCAAATGACACATGTATTTCTGTCTGGTGTCAAGTGTGACATCACCTGTGTTATTTCTCCTACTTCTTGTGGCAGCACTGAGAAAGCACTAAGTCATTTCAGGAATCATGAAGAACAAAATCCTTTACCCCATGTATGGTTGAATTCTTTGGTTTTCCTTACTCAGTAGTTATGTTCTGTCGAGAAAGAGAGAAGAGAGGAATTAAGCAGAAGGGATAGCTTCTGAGAACAGATACAACAATTAGCTATTTCCTAATATTTTTCCCCAAAGATAACCCATAATAACTCCACCAACACCCCACAAGCATGTATGGAAACGTCTAATATTTCGAAAGATTTTTATAAACAATAGATACCCTGCTCTCCTGCTTTGTTGTGGCCTCACCCTGAGTTCTGTGTGCAGTTCTGAGCCCCAGAATTCAAGAAGGATGTGAAGGTCCTTGGGTGCTGCCAGAGGAGGGCAACAGAGCTGGTGACAGGGCTGAACGGAATGTCCTGTGAAGAGCAGCTGAGGACTCTCTGTCTGGCTTGGAGAGAAGGAGTCTGAGGGGTGACCTCGCTGCTCTCTCAGCTTTCTGGAAGTTGGGAGAGAAGTGCTGATCTCTTCTCCCTCAGGTGCAGTGGTTGGATGCATGGGAGTAGTTAAACTGCACCGGTGAAGGTTTAGACTGGACATGGGGAAGCATTTCTTTACTGAGAGGATGATCCAACATTGGAACAATCTTCTTAGAGAGCTGGTTGATGCCCTGAGCCTGTCAGTGTTTTGGAGGCATTTGGACAATGCCTGTAACATGCTCTAGCTTTTTGTCAGCCCTGAAGTGGTCAGGCAGCTGGACTAGATGATTGGTGTAGGTGTCTTCCAACTGAAATATTCTATTCTATTTGAGATTGTTTAAAAGAAGCAAAACTACTGTTGCTGACCTTCAATTTACTTCAACTGGCAAATTCAGCTGGCCAAATGTATTTGTGGTGAGCTGCTCCAGCTGTCCAGAATGTACTTGTGGCATCAGTTACAATATTTAGAGCCCAGAAAAAAACTGGCAAAGTGAAGATTTACACCTTATCTGCTCTTGATTTACTCATGTTTGTGTAGACAGTGAAATGTTTGGAGGGCTAGTTAGTTTGTTTCATGGGTGTATTTGTTGCAGAGAGGCAGAGAGAAAGTTACAGCCAGTGGGTAAACTCTCCAGTCTGCTTAAGAAAAAGTCTCTTTGATTGCCTTTGTTCCCTAAGGAAAAAAAAAAAAAAAGAAAGCATTTCTTGCCTCAAGTGTTGGAAGTAATTCTGAGAGGGTTTTAGTGGGTTTTTTTGGTGTTCTTGTTTGTTTTGTTGTGTTTTTTTTTTATTTTTTTAGATAATCTATTTTCTTTTAAAATGTTGCCTTTGGAGCTCTGTGAATTTACCAGTCTTGACTTGTCATTCTTCTTGACTAACAACTGCGAGATGTTGCACATTATGTGACAGCTTTGTGACTGCTGTGAGTTGGAGAGTAAGGGGATACCATAACAGTAGGTTTCACTGGAAGTCAAAGACAGTACTTGTATTTTGTACCCCTAAAAGGATAATTCTTTATTTGGTGTGCTGCTGAGGAGAGAATCTCTGCTTAATTGCACACTCACTATTACTTACAATGCACTACTCCTATTTCTTCTTAGAAATAAGGCACTTAAATCATTCCCCAGGTAAGTTACCTGCTTGTAACTACTCACAGATACACTTCACAGAAACATAATTTACCTGTAAAAGTAATAATATCAAGAGTCTTGGTGGAGATAATAGTATAATTTGCATAGAATTGCTACGTATGGTTAGATCTAGATCAGCAGTGCAATTAACTGTGAAAGGAAAATACAAAATAAACTTGCGAGATGATGCCTTATTGACGTTTGTCCCTTCCCTAGGGACAGATGTTTCCAAATTAAAACAGAGCCTGGGACTTCCTCTTCACCCCACCCTCTCTCCAGCACATCTTGCATAATGGGCCGAGTGCTGCTGAAGTACAAATACAGCAATTTACTTTGTTTCACTTGACTTCTAAATGTCAAATTATTCATGTTAAGCATTCCATATCTCTTTGACATAAGAATATTTTTTAATTTTGCATCCTTTAATTCATTAGTACTGAAATATTCTGTGATTTGGAGGAAATGGGACAATCTTGTTAGTAAGCAGGCTTACACAGTAGATTTACTAAAACAGGGAGAATTTTTTTTTCCAGGAAGGACAATTACTTTGAATTTCCAGGTGGATGTTTTTCTGGCTGGTTAGAGAAGAGCAAAATGTTGGTTCATTTAAAAATATCAAGAATCTTGTTATGCAGCCCACAAGGGCACAGCTTTCAGGAGAACATTAATAGCTACTAAAAGTGCCACTTGATGTGAGGCCCGATGTGGTGGGTATTGGCATGTCTCCTTTGTAAAGTTTAATTTCATCTAAACTGCCAGACAACAGCAGCAAGAGGCTCACAATCAAATTTTCCGAGAGTTTCTTTGCTTGCTGGAGTGTCAGTGGTGCTGAGTTTGTGCCTTCTGCCTTGTGTTCCCTGGCACACCCTGAGGTATGAGAACTTTTTTGAGCACACAGTTTAGAGTGGTCTGGGCTGCTTTTGTGGCTCAGCAGAGCCCAGCAGGTGGGCAGCTCCTGGATACCTCAGTGCAATTTGTTCCAGCTGCCAGGAATGCCACGTTAATAGTACTGGACACGTGAGAATGTCCCCTCTTGGGAGGGATTCAATGTTTGTGTGCTGAGGGAGGTAGTTTAAATTAACAGCTGGACTCAGACTGAGATCAGGCCACCTTAGAGTGGCAAACTGGTTGATAAAGGGCTGCCTACAGTTACGGTTCTCTTCAAGATTGTGGTGCTCAAGTCAGATGAAAGGCAGCCTGTACAACTAAAAGTTGAAAAGTGTTTTGTGATAAAACACTTTTATTTTTCTTCTCCAAGAAGAGCTGTCAAGTTCTCTCTGATTATCAGTTATGAAAATTATGAAGATTTTTAAGATTAATGATTTTTTTTTCTCCATGTGTCTGGGCCAGCAGCTGATCAAATCACTAAAAACATAAATAAAGAAGTAAAAATCTGTAGAGGAGCTCTGAAGTACTTTCCTTTTTGAAATGTCTGTGGATGGGCTGTAAAGCAATAAAAGCACAATGAACCATGAATTTGAAACAGGAAGTAGGGAAAGGAGCAGAGAAGAATTTTCAGAGGGCAGGGCCATGCTTCAAAGGAAGGAAGAATTAGGCTGTTCTATTGCATCAAGTAGAACTAAAGATTTAGCCAAACTCTAAATTGAACAGTCACTACTAATCTGGATTAACAGCATAAAAAGGCTCTTTGTAGTAATGAAACTCTTTGGATATCTTAGCAAGCAGTTTCAGAAAATTAATGAAATTTTCAAATCCTCATCTCATGTGACAGATGGATGATCTCTATTTTTTCTTTGAGCCTGTAGGTTGCTCCTTTACTCCATGATTAGTTGGCTTATGCTCTATACATGGAGAACTGGAGTCACGTAAGAGTAGAAGAATTTCTGTAGCTGGTCAGACAAAATTCCTGATTAGCCCGATATGCAATTCTCAACCATCTCCTTGGAGAGCCCATGCTGCATAGCCACTGAACTTGCACCCTGTGCCCCACTGACGTGGCAGAGGATGATTGGAGAGTGATGTTGGAAACCTCACACACAGTACATGATGAGAAATGATCTGTCACATCTTTCCCCCACACACCCTTCTCCCCAGTTCCTTCCAGGTGGAGGCTGCCCTTCAGCCACAACCATGTCTATTCCTGCAAGAGGACAGTACGCAATGAGTCCTGCCCCTAAAAGTTTTTGGTTTTTTTCTCAATCATGTGAGCTGCCCTGATTGATTCACTTGTAGGGAGCTTGATGCACAACATCCAGCTGATTTGTTCTCACAGCACCTCATGGAAACAGCTTGAGAAATTTCTATTCCACTTTGTTCCTTCACCTTTGCATCCCACAGACCATGTTCAGGAGAAATATCTGGTATGTCAGCATGTGCCTGCTGCTCACTCCTTGGCCAGCTGGGCACTTCAGTTAGAAAACTCAGCAGCAGACATTTGCAGGATCCCCAGACTCATCATGTTTGTGAAAGGGCAGCCATGGCAACACGCACCTGGCTACAGGCACTCTTCTGGTCTTCCAGTACCTCCTAGCTTTTTTGGCTGGCCTTCTTTTCTTTTTATTTCTGCCCTTACCATCCAAGGCCCTGCCAAATTACAGGATCTGCTTGACAACCTCCTTCTGAGCAGAGAAATGGAAAGTGTCACTGCATGCTGACAGGCTGTTGGCTGCAGCTTGTGAACTTCCTTGCCTTAAATGATGGGGTGTGTGTGTTATTTCGTTTTCTTTAATAGCTTTCAGTTGACTTTTCTCCAGGTGCTCATTGAGCCCACAGAAGCTTTTCACATCAATGCTTTTTTGTATCAACGAGTATGCCTTTAAGTGGATGTTCTGTTTACTATACGTAATAGCAAATTTAAAAACAACCAAACAAAGGCTCAAGACAAGCAAAAAGATTGGTTCTGACACCTGCTGATTAAATATGAAACTGCCAGAGTCCCTCCTCTGGACAAGGCAGGGAGCAATTCTGTTCATGCCATTTGTGGTTTTATTGAGTTCCCTTCTCCACTGTTCTTTTTCAGACTAAAGATCTTTCACTTATGTAACCTGCTTTTTGAAATGAAACTGTTCTTTACCTTTGATCACTTGAATTCATACCTTCTTAATTCTCTTTAAGACTGCAGAACAAGGAGAGGGGAGAGCCAGGAGTGCACACAAGATTCCATATGTGGGACACAACAGATGTGTGTAGGGATACAATGATGTTTTGTTCTCTTTCCTGATACTTTCACTTGTGTATTTGTTTTAAAAGTGTGCCTTGATATGCCAGTATTTTGTAACATGTCAGACATGAGTATGATTAAAATGCCTCCTTGAAAGGACTACTCATATTTATATTGAAGAACAGGATGGGGGAAGCCATTTCATAGTTATTACTACTTCCTCAAAATTCACATAAAAGTTGTTCTTAGGGGCCTGTTTCAAGATGATGTATGATTATTTAGACTTTTGTGTTCATTATGCTTTTAATGTGTTTTTCTGCCTGCCACATGTGCACAGTGCAAGATTTAATGGAACTAGCTATCTTTTGAGTTATAAACCATGAGCTGTATATTTAATGTCCTTAATGATTTTTCTTTAAAAATGAGATGTGGCCTAAGTGTGATCTGTGAAATATGTCAGCAGCCTTGCAAAGACTGTTTGTGCCTGCTAACAATAAGATGTTACTGTCAGACAAGATTTGTGAGGGCTTGGTTATGTACACTAATTAGGTGCATATGACCGAACAAATTTTAAAACCTGCCCATGCTTGCAAATTTTTAGATACATGTCAAGCTTAGCCTAAAGCATAAGAATATAGAAAATACCCCACTGGGGCAAATTAATGGTTTGCAAGTGGCCTTTGTGCTGTCAGCAGCATGTGCTGTTCTGTTTAAGGAAAATATTTGGACTTAGTTTCTCCAGTGCCCTCCCCTCCTACTCACCTAACATCCACAGCTGCTGGATTGGAGATATTAGAAGATGTGCCTCTGCCTCTTCAGTATCTCTTTAAGGATGTCTTGTCCATGGGTTTTCTCTGTTTTAATACTGAAGATTCTGTTAGCAGTTAGGAGATTCTGAGCTACTTCATACCAGGATGGTGCTGGTTTGAGGGCAGTGGAGTTTCTTTGATTTTGTTGATTTGCAATATACATAAAGACTTATTCTACAGTTAATATTGATTAATATTATTAAGATTTATAATTCAAACCTTATGATACACAGGCACAAAAGTTATTTTCAGCAGTTGGGGGAAAAAAGGGCATTTAATTTGAGGATGTAGGATGTATGTCCTTAAATTTTTGAAGACCAAACTAAAGAAGAAACACAAATGTGTTATTTAATTATTTTATTCTGTATTACAATCAAATACAAATTTCCTTAGTTCTTATATTTCGGCCAGTCAGAGTGACTGGGTGCATTGTCAGATTTCTCTCACCCTCTTGGTTAAGAGACTGATTTTATTTTCATCTTTGGACCTTTATTACATGTGTGGTGTCTCTTTAGTTGCTGTCTGCCTGTGGCTTTGCCAGCTTGGGGAAATATTTCCCTCCAGGTCAGAATTAAAATCTATAGCTCTTTTGAGATGTTTATGATGCCTGAAACTCTTATTATGGGTTTATTTGTAGGAAATTCCATCTTCCAAATGCCATTTGATGAACAGTAGTGCAGTGCTGAGTACAGGGGAAATCCAGGAGATCCTTCCTTTCTCGTGATGCCCTACCCCATGGAAAAGTACAGCAATAGTTGCAAGGGTATTTAGAGAAAGATGGTGGAGTTGGGTCACAAATTTCCCTTAATTCTCTATTCTCATCTTCTAGGAGGAGAGAGAAGATAAGGGAATTAAGAGAAGCCCTTCAGATAAAGATTATATAATGTGAGCTTTAGCAGATTTTAAGTGTTACCCCCTTAGAAACATCTGTAGTCTTCTGAAGAAGACTAAGTCATCTAGAGTTAGGATTTGGGTTTTTTTTTATCCTTGCATTGGCTTTTCCTTCTGCATTATGGTATTGGGACATTTTTTTTCTTCTGCCTCACTAGAAAAGTACTATGTTCTGCTGTATTTGAAGAATTCATACATCTTGCCAAAGGTCACATTGAGGCATAATTGTTTAAATCCTCTGTGTTATAATAGCGATATTAGCTAAAAAGTGATATATTGAATAAAATTAAGGTTCTTCTGGATATTGATAACATTTTTAAATTCGAAATATTTTTTCATATTGTGCCAATCTATTGATTTCTGTTATTGTTCTACACATATTTATTACAATTGTGAAAACAATTACAATATTTAGCTTTGATTTTGTTCTTTCCTTCCTCAAAAACTTTGGTATGCGTGTTATCATAAAGCCCCTAACTTAGGCTATTGAATGTGTATTCTTGTAAAGACTTAAATTTTTGTTATCACTATACGTATATTTTTTTACCTTCGAACTGCCTAATGAGGAAGCTATTTAAAAAGTTTAGAGCCAGAGTGGGTTGTGTTCATTAGCTAATTAGTTTAATCAGAATGGGAATTTTCTTTTCAATTTGAGTTAGTGCAGTATTGAAGAATTTAAATGACGTGCAAAGTCTTAATAAGATGTGAAATTAATTGCTTGTCTTACAAAACTTGCACTGATACCTCAGTAGCAATCTTAAAAGAAAAATGGAATTAATAAATGAAAGAAAAATGAAATTAATTATTTTGGTAATCATTGAAGTAACTGAATTTCATGCAGAACTACTCTAATCCACTGCTTACCAATTTTCCCATCTGCTTTTATAAAATCAGAATTAGTTGGCAACCAGCATCCTGATACTCTGATATCAAAGTGCTTTAGCTGGGTTGCAGCAATGGCTTCAAAGTCTTCTAGGAGACTGAAAGAAAACAAAGAAGAAAACCCCACAAACTCTCTGACTGTAGTCAATGAAGATCACGACAGTTTCAGAAGTTTCTACCACCCTCTTTAAAGTCACTGTATTTCATGCCAAGCTCTGACAGAGCTGTACCTTGGAAGAACAAATTGTATTATTTAATTATTTCTTCTTACTGATTTTGCAGGGTTTTTACTTGAGTTGTCTGAAACACATTAATTTTCTAGTATAATTATACTCTGTAAGCAAAACTGATAGAAAGATGTGATTGATTATACCTGTCTGGGTCCAGCCCTAATAGCTGGAGAAGGTAGCATCTGTGAGTAACAAGCAATTGTGTTGCATATGAGTCATGGTAAATAAGACTGTACTTAATTTGACAGAAGAGGCACTCCAGCCAGAAGCCTGTCCCTGTTCTCCTAGTTCTTTCTCCTCCCTCTACGTGTGTTGGAAAGCTTGTAGTGGGGAGGGAAGTACTCCTTTAGGTAGCAGCATGGATTTATGCTGGATTTACAGTAACTGTGCAACAGTTTACTTATGAATACTTCAGGTAAATAACTTCTAGTGGTTGATCTTGCATTACTGTGTATTAAAATTAAGTAAGAGTAGTTGTGTACCTGGATGCAGTGTTTTACAAACACATCCTCATGAACTGTGACCACCAATGTGAACAGATTGTTCTAATAAGATTACCTGTTTCATTTAATTTTTGTAGGTAATAGGGTTCTTATTAGCCAAACTAATTTTGCTGGTTTAGCTTTTTTTTTTTTCCCTCCTTACATACATATGAGATAAGAATAAGCAATACTGAAGTGGAGGGCTGGTAATAACTGGGCTGATTCTAATTTAACTAGTCAGCTGTGCTTCCTGCAGAACATGGCTCAGGAACAACTATGAGGCTCCAACTCATGTTTCACTGCAATTAGATAGTACTGTGGTTGTTGTCTGTGTAGTGAGAAAGTGATCTGGTTAATGATGTAATTGTAAACAGGTTAATTTTTGCAACAAATTCCATGTAGTTCATGAGCAGCTAGACTTGCACTGACAATTTACAAGACTGTCCATTGGTTACTTATGTTGAGTGAAGTTAGTTGTCCAAAATTATTTCTGTAGAAATAACTAAACTACCAGAAGGACATGTAAATATTGTTTGTCTTCTACTTTGTACTTGGACTTTCAGTGACACAAGTTTGGTGTCTGGGAATCTTTCTCTTGCTGTGATATGAAGATTTATTATCAATGCCTTGCTGTCATTCCACATAAATAATATGTTAGACTAGAGCCAAGATAAATCTGTTAGTGCTGACAAGCATTGCAACCACAAATGCATGAAGGATATGAATATATACACTAGAGCTTGCTACTTCAGTAAAAATAGTGTTCAGAAGTTGGACAATGCCAATGTTAAAAACTTACTTTTTTTTAGATGTACTTCTGATGCTGTTTGGAGTTACCTGATGTTTAGGGATTTTGAAAAGATAAGCAAAAATGTGTGCAGCTGTATTGTCCAAGTCTAGAGGACAGCCTGCAGTCTTCTACAGAGTGGGGCTGGGTATGGGGAAGCAGCACCAACCTAAGTGCTTCCACTTACCTCCCTCACTGCAGCCTGTGAGCTACAGGCAGAAGCTGATTGAGGACTGTGAATTGATGCATAAACTGATACAGCTGAAGTGATAGAAGCCTGTGTGTTTTAAGACCTGTGAGTGTTTTTTGCTCATTCAGGGCTACTTTGTGTAAACAGTAAAATAGCAGAGGGGGCAGCAGGCTTGTGTCCTTTAGGCCTGTCTTTCACCTGCTTCTTGACCTGTTCCTGTGTTTTAAATCTCTCTCTAGTTTCCCAGTTTGTTTTCTCTACATCTTGCTTCTCTTCATCGAAGTGTGAAATAATCTGAATCTCTCCCTTCCCATCTTTGTACCTCTAATCATAATTTTTAATTGCCCTTCCTCATGTGAATAAATGGCAATGAGGTTACACCAGGCTGTCACGGCTCTTTGATTCCTTTTCCTCTTTTTCTCTAGCTAATAGCAAATTAGTGCCAACATATGTGCCTCATGGAGTGTGTGTCTCTCTCCCACCTCTCTCACTAGATTCAGGTCATGGCTTTCTTTTCCTCTTTCTCCCACTCTCTTCTCTGAGATCCAGGTTTCAGCTACAGACTCCATTCTCTTCCCTTTCTGCGTCCTTTCTTTTTCTCATTTTATTCTTAGGGCAAAATGAGCCTTTTTCTGCTTTGTGTTTCTTTACACCAAAGTTTATTCTACTCACTGCTGTTGCTTCATTCTACTCACTGCTGCAGACCAAAGCTGTACCTGCACAGCAGGTCTTGTTTAGCAGCTGCAGGGAATATACACTGATTGTTCTTAAAACTTTTTGTGTTTTAGCAGAGCTATCTGCTGAAATCTACCAGAAATTCATAATCTCTGAGGCTTATTTGTTGGCTAAATTTTGCTGGAGATGTTAAAAATATGCCCCTGAGGCACCCTCCATTTTTTCTTTCTCTTCTCATCACTCCATATCATACTGCCCTCTCAGTTTAAGATGTTGCAAATCTTCATTGAGGAGGCTGCACTATATTAATGTGGACAAGAAACAGACATTAGGACAGTTCCTCAGTGGAAAATCAAGCTTCAGGTTAAAGTCTGTCAAAACCTTTGAATAAACAGCCAGACACAAGGTCTGACAAGAGGACAAACTGGAGAAGTTCCAGTCAAAGCTAACTGCCCGAACCTGCATAGTTTGGTGCTGCCAGCCCAAATGATATTCCCATTGCCCACTTGCTTGTTTGTCACCTGCACTGTCCTTTCCTGAGTGCCAGTGGGAGTATGTGGGGAATGTGATCCGAGTGGCAGCTTGCCTGGGCAGAGGTGTGAGGGTTAAGGAGTACTTGGTTGAACTGATTTTTTTTTTTTTTTTTAGTCTGGTTTACTTCTTGGCTTCATGTGTGCCTGTGTCTACCCAGGAGACAAGAATTTGTGGGAGGGCATGAATAAGTAGTTGGGAATAGAAAGAGTGGATGTGGGTTTTTTTGTGATAGTCTAGGACATTTGTTGATCAATAACTTAGATCACAGTGGTACTGTTAACCCAGCTGTGAGGGCCTGTTTTCTTTTCAGTCTGCAATGTCCTGTGAAAAAATAGCCCTACAGCAGAAAATGCCTCAAAGGAGGTAGTCATTCTTGGAAAAACATCTGTGATCATTGTGCCTTAACTGCTCAAAGTTTAAGCAACTGAGTCACATTGTCAGGTCTTGTGTTGTAGCTGCAGGACATAGACTGGCAGCTATGAGAAATACATGGCATGACCTTGGTAACCACAGTTTCAAGGTATATTCACAAATTTCAGTTTTCAAGGGTTACCTCATTTAAATGGGCAGGCTGATAGAGGGGGAGTTAAATTTAAGTGTGCACTAGCACATTTATCCTGTGTAACTAGAGCAACTCTTTTCAGTTGCATTTCATGTTTTCCATAGTCTCTTTGGTGAAATTGCTGATGGATTTTTCTGAAGTATATGAAACTTTTGTCCTCAGATCAAGCTCAGGTTTCTGCAGTATTGAACATCTGCTTGGTGTTTAAATCCCATTGGTTGGTGCTGGGTTACATGTAGCAAGTAGCTGAAGGAGGTGAAAGGGATAAAGAAAAGCAGCATGGAAGAGATGGGAACTGCTATCCAATTTATTCCTACTGCTCCAGTAACATGTATGCAGAAACTAAGGTTAGTAGGAGCACTATATAGCATACTCTATGCTGAGAGGGTCTAAAGCATTTTGAATTTTTTTAAGAAATAAAACTGTATAATCAATGCATCTGATTGCTAGCACCAGCTGTTGTCTTGATTCCCATTCAGTGCTAATACAGTGGAATTAAAAGGAGAGATAATTTTAGAATGGAATTTCCTGAGATCATATAGTTTTATTTTAAGGTATTGTTCTTATCCGGATGCTGTTGCTTAGTTTAGCTCTAGCTATAGAATATAATCATGCTGTTCCCACCCTTTTATGTATAGACACACAAACTCACACATGCACATTTACAATATGTGTCTATATCTATATATACACATAGATTCTTTAGATAACTTGAAAATAAGAATACAAATGTGTATTTAAAACTGTCAAATTACAATTCTGTTATAGCTGAAGTAAAATTACTCAAATGTTTTTCCATGAATTAATCTCTGCTAATTTTATGGTTTTGTTTCCAGTAGGTCAGTTGCTGTTTAGAAAATACAGAATCCAAAAACAAATTTAAAATTAAAATAGTCTGAAAAACAGGTCCCAAATGTTAGATTTTTTTAACTGCCTATTTTTACACAATGCCTAAAACTTTCATAGTGACTGCCATGGTTGAACCCCATCTGCCAACTAAGTACCACATAGATACTTGGTCCCCCCTGCCCCCAGCTCCTAGTGGGATGGGGAGGAGAATCTTTAAAAAGAAAGGTACAACTCATGGGTAGAGATAAGAACAGTTTAATAATTGACCTGTTGAATTATAATAACAATAATAATTCTAATGGAAAGGAGAAAGAGAGGACTAAAACCAAAGAGAAATAAATGATGCTCAAGCACAATTGCTTCCTGCCTGATGTCCAGCCCATCCTTGAGCAGTGACTGGCTCCTCCCAGTTTCCGTACTGTTTGTGATGTTTTCTGGTATGGAATATCCCTTTGGCACAGCTGTTGTGGCTGTGCACCCTCCCAGCCTCTTGTGCACCTGTTTGCTGACAGAGCAAGGGAAGCTAGAAAGTCCTTGGCTTAGGCTAAGCACTGCCCAACAACACAGTGTGTTTTCTGTGTCAGTCTCATATCAAATCCAAAACACAACCATGTGCCAGCTACTAAGAAGAAATGAACTCTGTCCCAAGTGAAGGTAGGATGCTGACTCTGTTAAATGGTGAGGAGAGACTCAAATTGCAGATCAATAAGCTGTTTTTCAGGACCTCGTGCTTATACATGTTGCAATCTTGGTGTATCTTACCTAGGTGCATGTTAAGACTACAGGATATTTACTTATTATGCTTGTTAATACTTTATTGCCATAAGATTTGAAGTCTGTATACTCATTGACAGTTGGAATCTCAGGGTAGTAGAATGGAGCAAATCTGCATTATCAGGAGAACTGTTCATATTTAGGGTGAAACATATTTTCAAGCCAAAATCGTGTCTTCATTTAGATAAGATTTTTGTAATTGTTAGCTGCCTGACTCATCATGCAGTCAAATCACGGTGTGCATGCTCTCTGATGTGAGTGAGTAGAAGACTGAATGCTTTCACTTAAAGTATTGTATTGTGTTCTGTATCACTTCATATTATAAAATGTGATCAAGATATGCACAAGACAGAAGGCACTGAATTAGTAACTTTCCTTTAACTAATGAGATACTTTTAAGTAGTTTTACAGGTCTTTATTCCCTAATCCACATGAAGTACACGCATGACTATAACCTGTTTCATATCTAAATGTGACTGTCCACAAACGTACCTTTAGAGAAACTCAGAAGCCCTTGTGGCAGTGCCAATGAAATAGTTGCCTGTGCTCTCAGATGCTGAAAGTGGGATCTCTTTCGCTCCTTCTCCTGCCTTGTTACTTCACCTTCATCCTTATTTAATAGTTTTATTCTGAGTGAGGAAGTGAGACCTGGGTCACCTCTCTCACACTCATTTCATCGGAATCAAAAGTCTTTCAATTACCTCATTTTTTTGGTCATATTTTCACCAAACTGTGAAGTGTAATATAATGCGTCTTCCTGCTTTAAATAGAAAAAATTGTTTTCAGTAGATTGCAATTACAGTAAGACCCAGGTGACTTGTAGGTGAAGAGCAGTTCTTGCCTCAGCACTCCAAGTGATAATTTCATAGAAAATATGACAAATGCAGAACACTAAATGCAGTTCCTTGTATTTCCCATTCATGTTTTTATGGCAAAAGGCCGTTTAATTTCATTAGAACGGAGAGCGAAAATGAATCAATTGGAACCCTTACCTCAAATCCAGTGCAGTACCTTGATTTTTTCAATTTGATGATCCTGACCCTGTAAGTCTTATATTTATGATTACTAATGTGCGTTGACAGAAACAAAGCATTGGAGAAAACATATTCTTGAATGCCTGGAAGCTGTAATTTGATGAATGGTTCAACTGTTCTACCATGCTAGTTTAAATGGACTTACTAATAAATTGCAAGTGTTTTATATGATCTGTAAAATAACAACCTATAAAGATAGTGAGAGCAGCAAACAAATATACATTACTGCTGCAGAAGTGCTTCCTATGTCATTGTTATCTGCTGTATCACATATAGAACCCTTTTTTACCTGCTGCAGTAAAATGCCAGCACTCCCAAATGTGAAAAATTGAGATTCCAGCAAAGCAAAATAATGAAACTTTAAACTCATGATAGTTGAAATAAAACTGTGATTTAACTTCTAGTATTTAACATTGAAGATACTTATTGCATAGAAGACTAAAAGTAAAATAGTATTAGAAGATTGATTTAAAGGCCACAGTAGGTAATTTCTGCATTCCATTGTTGTCAATGAGACAGCATGGTAAGATTCTCATGCATATAGTAGGGAACAACAGTGAATTGTACCCCTCTTCTCTCTTCTGCATGTGGCACTAGTAAGGCAGGTGCTGACCTGCTGTCTCCAATTTCAATGCCTACAGATGAACTTGTATTGGAAAAACTGGGCTGGGGAAAGAGATACATAATAATAGAGAGGGAAATAACTTCTAGTAAGAGCTTAAAGAGTTTCAAATCAAAAGTTGACTGGAGAAACTATGTAGAAGTTTTTGGAAAAGAGAAAATGTAACCTGGTAGAAGGCATAAAACTGAAGTCAAAGACATTGGTGTTGGGTTTTTTTGTTCTGAACTGTGAGAATGACTAACCTTTGGAAAAAAATGTCAAGGGAAATGGTGACTTTAATATCTCTTCTGGTCCTTGAGTTTAGATGCTCTAAAATAGGAGCCTTTATGTCTCAAGATGTTTGGTTCAGTGCTCAGGTAACAGCTAAAAATGGCCATTGCAAGCAAGAGGTTGGAGAGACTTCCTTTGGTGTCTCTGGCTCTCCAAGCAGAAGACCTTTGTACCAATATTTATAGTATGGCATACCAAAATCCTCTCTGGTGTGATGACAAGTACAAAAAAGCCTTGGAAATACCCCGGTGGAGTCTGTCTGGGTTAATATTTCATCTGCTTGTGATGGTAATACTGAAAGATGGCATCTGAAGTGGAGATGAGTTATTTCCATTTTTATCCTTTGGCTTCCTCCAGGCAGCAGATAAGGCCTGAGCCAGGGTAACTAGTCCACCAAGTTTGTTATCCAGTTATATATACACTCCCCCAAGTTTGTTGAATTCCTTCGTAGTGGCTGCTTGTAGCTGTTGCCTCCACAGCAATGTTTGTTGTGTCGTGTGATTGAGTCTTGGAAGGGGAGGTGGAAGTCTCCTCTCCACCCCCTTTATTCTGTTATTTGATTGCTTTTATAGATTTCAAACAGTTCTGGTTTTGTAATAAATAGTGTATAATTATTTTTGTGCTGCTATTCATTACATTATTTTTATTTTACAGCTCTCCTACAGAAACAGTGGGGTTGTGGCTTGTTTTTCTTGTCTTCTACTGTTTGCTTGTCAGATCCTCTTTGCATTTTGAAGTGGGGTGATCTGATTAGTGCCATTTGTGAAGAGAAAGAGGGAAATTTAATGAGGTATGATCACACAAGACCAAAATGTAGTTATTTGTTGTTGAAACAGCTGCTAATAGCACTCAGTTTTATTCAAGTGAGGCATCCAAACATCATTTAAGCCCTATTATGCTAATCAGAGAGTAGTAACACAGGTGTCTCTTTTCATTGTAATGATTATATATCTCATCACATGATTGGAGTTTGTGTGCTGCCTCTTACATGTCCTTCATGTCCTTAATTGTCCTCTTACAAGCACACATGCTACTTTTATGTGAGTGTACATTCATCCATCATAGATCAGTAAACCAGTGCAGTTATTATCATGGCTTGCCTGTTTCTAGTTAAGTGAAGAGAGAAGAGCTGTGATCTTTCCATAAATGTTATGACAGGGAGCAAGCTGTGTGAGTAATTCATGCAGCCCCAGCTTGCCCTTATTTACATCTTGAAGTATCTGAAAAAGAGCACTGGAGGAAGCTGTGGCTACGTGCAGAAGGAATTATTCTAGTGAGCCAAATCCAGTCAGTAATTTTGGGCATCTCAGTCCAAATGACCTTTCTGGCTTTGGAAGAAATATTTAATTTTTTAGAGTTTTTTGTCATTGCTGGGTTTTGTATGGAAACATATGTGGAAGTTTGAATTGTGCCTCCAAGAGTTTAAATAAAACAGTAAAAATTCTGTTTGAAGATGGAAATAAGATTTGGCAATATTGCTAACAGGAAAAGAAAAGCTTTCAAGCAGTGTATTTAGAGAATAATTTATTTTATAATTAAATATAAATGCACTTTTCCTCAACTGAGCATGCTAAACCTGAAATACACTTTGCATGTTAAAAATATGTGGCTGTTCTGATCTGTTAAGGAGCATAAAAGTCATAGACTAAAGAAGTGAAATCTATAAATCTAAGAGTAATTTTGGCTTATGTTCTATTATTTACTCAGTTTTATATCCCAAATAAGCCTGTTATGTCAGTAGTTACTCTGGGCTTGCACTTGCATGGAAACAGAATGCAATCCATGTTTTTGTCCCAATCTGCAGACTTATGTCAGATCCACACGTAGAAAGGAACAAAATATGGAGCCAATATCCTCAGTACAAATCTCAAGTCTTTACTCTTGGTTATACTTTTGGGTAAAAGGTCAAGGATCTGATCTTTGTGGCAACCAAGTGGGGAACAGGGGCAACAAGCTGTTAAGGGTCAGATCCTGTGATCCAGCATGAGTGCACCCAGGGTATCCATGGCTGGCCTGTTGGCACTGAGGTGCTGGGGAGCTGCCCAGTGTGAAGCAAGACACCCTGACGGTGCTGCTAGCTGCTAAGACTCACTGGGTGGTTTTGAACTTCTGATAGAAACTTCACTGGGATAAGAGATGCCTGTTTCCGAGGAAAGCATCCAGGATACCAGACCACATACAAGTTGTGATCACTGACACCCTCCATTAAGTGTGATTTTTAGGCTTAAGCACCTGTTGCACATTGTACAAAACTCAAGCTTTAGAGTGTGTCAAAGTGATCTGCTTCCTGGAGAGATTCTCCTTGGTGACCCTCCTTTGTGAGTCCCAAATGACTTAGTGTGTGCAGGTGGTGCTAGGACAAGCTATTGTTTCAAACTGGTAAGCAGGCGTGGGTGAGTGCGGTGAAACACCTTTGGATATTGAGCATGGTTAGATGGAACTTGCAACTTCAGTTAATTTTGCTGTCCCTGCAAATACAGCCAGACTGAATGCTGTTTTTTGTGGCACGTGATAGAAGTGTGTTAGATGCATCTTTGGTGTAAATCCTTTTCTATCATAGGCCAGAAGAAAACTGTTAGGAGGTACTTTTAGTTTTTGCCTTCTCAGAAGCACAGAGATGGTGTAGGTGGGTGGAAGGTAATGGCCAGCCTTAAGGTACTCTACATCTAATTCACTCTACCAGGCTGTGCAGCAGCCTGCTGAGCGAATTAGAGCTGCTTCGAAATTTCAGGCCCCAGTAACTGTGATGTGGAAGTTCTTCTGTGGGCATTTGTCCTCCTTCTTTTGTTCCCTCGCTAAGAGGCTCTACTTAGGAAAACCTGTAGCACTTCATATAAAACACTTCTGCTCAAGAAAATGCTCCTTAGAGCCATTGAGTCCCCTTCCCAGCCTGTGAATGCAGCTGCAGTGTCACGTACAGAGGGCAGACCAGGTCAGACTAATTCCCTCTTTGGGAAGCACGGGCACCAGCCAGAGACTTGAAATATGAAATAAGCTAGTTTTGGAGAAGTCATGGACATGGTAGTGAGAGTTGGTGTAATTCTCTTCTTATTTATGGAAAACAAACAAAAAACCACAAACCCCAAAACTGCTGTGTTGCTCAATGTGTATGTATAAAGCCATAATAATTGCTACAGAAAGTTGAGATGCAAAGAAACTCCTTTTGTTTTGCTACTGTAATTTCCAACAACCTTTTAGTTAAGGATTACAGCAGGAAGGGGAGTTTAGAAGGCAGTATCTTGAATTTATCAGAGGACCTGTTCTTGAACCCCTATTTAAGATAACTAAATGACATTTCTAGGCATGTAGCTGGGGCAGGGTGCATCTCTGGGAGAGCCTGCGTGGAGTTTCTTGGAAGGATTTTACCCATGCTTAGTTCTGTTTTGCAGCAGCCACTTTACTGTTACTTCTTCCCATGTTAGTGCCTTCACTAGGTAACTAATTTGCTGTTAACTTGTGCATTGTGAGAAGCTACCTTCATTTTCTGTTTGAACTTGAAGTAAGTGCTGAGATTGAATGTATGGTAGGTACCATGAAGACAGTGACAGGCTGTCTTAATACAGGTTTGTCACTACTGGTTTGAAGACCTACTTTGGGTATTCAGGTGTTGACTAACAGCTGTGTTATATGCTTGGAATTCTAGTCAAAAATATACAGCATAAATGTGGAAGTGTACTTCTTATCTCTGTGTATGTAACATTGCCAATTTGCAGTTTGCATAGCCAATGTCAGGTTTTTTCTGCTAGCAGTCATAATTTTGAGATCTGTATCCCCACTTTGAGTTTGCTAGCTACATTTCTGTGTTGAATAGTTTTGAACTGATGTCTCTGTACATGAAGATTAAGAGCTCTCTGATAGTTGTGAGGTTCAGGATTTGATTCAGGATTTTACTCAGTTTTGGAAATTGGTGAAAGACAAAGGATTTAGTAGGCTGTGATTTAGTCCTAGGGCACATAAATAGTTATTTTAGTGGGGAATACAGTGTGTACTTCAAGATCTTATAAAAATTATTACTGTCAAGAAGTTCTTTAGCCATTAATTGTAAGACCCAGTTAAAGATTGAAGTACATTTATGTTACTAGACAACTACATAGGGATATGTGAAAGTATGTTAAGCTACTTGTTTTCTTTTTAGTATCTTTTCTTTAAAAGGCCATATAGAGTAATTTCAAGTGAGTGGTGTCAACTTTTTTTCCACAGTCTAAAGCACCTCAGTAATCTTTGGAAAATGAGGGATTTGCAAGTTTGTGAGCAAAGGAGTAGTTATTACCATTGGAGGACTTTAGTGTGCTTGTTAACTGAATTGCATTTTGAACACAGTCCAGCATCTATGGGCGTTTAGCCATGTGCTGTATTAGAAACTTGGTCACCCAAAACTGTTGTGAGAGATCAGGGAGAGGGAACAGCTTCAAAGGATAAACCCAAGCAAATTCTAAATTAGCCTCTGGAAGTTCTCTCTGCGTGGACTAAGGCATTGGGAAACTTGAGATTTCCTAGTGCCTGAAGTGGAATGTACGTGTATGTTGGATTTCTTTTTTTTTGAAACTTGTTACAAAATGTTCTCTTTTTTGATCATAAAGGTAAAGTTTATTTCTTACATTGCTTTTATTGAGGCAGATTTAAAAATATTGGCCATTTTGGTTCACGACTTCGATCCATTTTTTATTCTTATAGATTTGCAGAGCTTTGGTGGTTTTTTGGTTTTTTTTTTTTGTTTTTTTTTTTTTTTTTTTTTTTGTTTTGTTTTGTTTTGTTTAACAATCCCCTAATCATGGATTTGCTGTGACTGAATCTCACTAGGATGAGTCTGAATAGGCTTCTGTTAATCAAGGTAGGTTGAAGAAGCGCTTTACCTTGCCTTGGTATACCTCTCATCTCTTAGAGCAGGACTTTAAGACACCTGGGGCATCCATTAGCTTAAACTTCTGCTTTCACAGGCATTTCTTCATTTCAGCTGAGATAGGTGAGTCAATGAACAGCTTGGGGCTTTACAGAGGTTTCTAAGAACTTTGAGTTCCAAAAAACCCCAAAAAGACAAGTTGAGGCACTATTAGAGAGCCCTCACCATGTCTTTTTCTGCTTCGGTTCTTCCCCACTACATAAGCTTTAGAGGGCAGCCAAGATTTCTCTGCTTCCAGATGGCTGCTGAGATGGAAGTTCCTTCTTCCTCAGGTGGAGCTGTAGTAGTCAAAAATACCCTTCTGCCATGAAGCTATGTTCCTGAGAAGTGGGTAAACCAGGCTGCAATATGGACTTATCACACTATATCTAATGCAACCATTCATTTAACTTTAGTATTTCTTGAAACCAGCTTTAGTTAATGTATTTTATCGGATTTTTGCCCATATATTTGTTTCTGAGGTTTTAATCGCTATTCTTTTGAGATTTTTTTTTGTAGATAGCTAGCTGATCAAACTGCATTTTATGTTCTCTAAAATTCTCATAGCTCTGCTTTTTTTTTTGGAAAAAGTCTTTATAAGCTTAACTCTTCTCAGAGCTCATTGCCCTACAATCTTAGTCATACCATATTGTGAGTTATGTAAGAAATTTCAGCTTCTCTAAAGTCAAAACAATAATATCCGGAATTAGTTTAAAAATTAGTATGTATGCCAAGTAATTATCCACAAACAACTGATATAGATGACACATTTTAATTGACTTAATTTTCTTTTCTTTCTAACAAAGCTTTCTTTTTTGCTTAGTTAAAACCTAGTAGGTTTTTATGAGTAGAGTTAATAGAAAGGAAAAATAGCTGTTGCTCAGCTATTGGAGTATGCACATTGAAAGAATAAGAGTTTGATGCTTTTTGCAGTGGAATTTTTCATATGCAGAAAGTGAGATTAATCTTTGGAACTTCATCTTTTAATTTATTTAGAAATTAGCTAGAGTTAATATTCAATATGGAGCTGTTTCAGAGATAATTTAAAATTGTGTCTTTAAGAGTTGGGGGAGTTAAAAATTTTTAGTGATTATTTTAAATTAAAATTGAATTCTATTTAAAGTGGGACCAGTAGTAACTTTCTTTTTTGTTCTCCTTAAAACTAAGTAGTTTAAAACAGAAACACATTTGAGCTCAATTACATAAATGTAGCCTCAATCAAAGTTTCAGTGCTGATGTCTTTATTAGAGGGGGAAAATCTTCTTGAAAAGCCAAATATTGCAGCTTTTTATGACTTCATGATTATAAAAGATTCTTACTGTAAATTTTCATGCAATTCAAATAAAGTGATGATTTGATTTCCACAGGCCTCCTTTAGATTAAAGCCATGATGTGGTACTGAGTAGGTTTTGATGGGATTAATTTATAGTCTTAATTTTTAGAACTTTAAAACAGTTTTTCTGATTAGAAAATTATGGGTCAAAATCAACCATGTCAAATAAATTATGTCTCTTACACAAAGGATTGGCTTCTGGTGAATGTCTGGATGACACAACCTGCAAAGGAGGGTCATTTTGTAGCTAAACCATAGATCCAATTTATACAGACCCAGTGGAGGGATGGATGCTTATATCTGAATTCATGAATGGAAAAGGTATTCAGCAATGTAAGTGTGTTCTGCTCACTGAAAGATTACATTTCACTGTTGTGGCTCCCCTTGTGTTTTGTCTTCTTAAAGCCTTACTAGATTTCTGCCTTTTTTCATGTTTGCTTTTATATACACTTATATATGTGGCCTTACAAGACTGAAGTGTATTTTGTCTGAAAGTCATTGCAGATTTGCACAGCTACTAAGAAAACAAAACAAAAAAGACAGAGCTCCTGCATTTCAAAGTGTTTGGAATTGATCCATTAGTTAGAAAAAGTCTGTTTCCCTTTTACTCCCTTCCTTTCCCCATCTTCTTAAACTACTGGATGGCAGTATGATAGAGAAAGTAATGATTTTGGAACAAGTGTCCAAACAACATTTGTTAGGCTATTTTGTAACTGCAACACAATGTAATAGTTTAAAAGTACTTTATGTATTTTCACAAGGCAATTTTAATGGCTGGTTATATCCAACACCTTTAAGGAAAAAAAGCAGCCTATTGGATTATTTCTTGGGCATTTTTAACCAACTGTGTTTTCCTTCTGATATATAATTACACAGAAGGACACACTTTCTTGGAATCAAGTTCACATGTAGAGCTGTCCACATGAATTTTGAAGGAGTTACTTAGTCCACTGGATCTTGCTGAAGCTTCACAGTAAAAGAAATTTTGAATCAACATGTCCTTATTTTGTTGCATATGCTTGGAATATTTACAACAATTGCTAATGAGATATGCTCATCTAGTTGCATCAGAGAAGTTTGTCTTGATTGCCTTCCCCACTTCAGCTGTGGCGGTACTCTTTTATGGCAAGACTAGCAGAAAGCAAGACAATGGCTAGATTCAAACCAAACAAAGAAGCCTCAAAAAAAGCCTTTGTGTGACACAGCAAAGGGAGACTATTAACAGGCAAAAGGAGAATTTGGTATAGCTTCCCATATAGATCTCTAGAAAATAAGTTGATTCAGCAGAATTCTTTTTCCTGATATCCAGTGTAAATAGCGTGTGCTGGAAGTATAAATCTGTTACTCTTTGTCCAAGATAATGTGGAAATGGAACATTACTTATTTCCTCTTTCCTTGTATTTAGCTCTTAACTTCCTTCAAACTCCTTTTCTTTAGACTAAACACTGGTCTCTTGAGTGTGTTCTTTCTAGTTTTTAACTCATGTTCAGCTTGTGACTCATAGATGGCTTTACTGGAGAGCTGCTGCAAAGTTAGAACTTCTTCAGTTGTGTTTGTCTGGTTGAGTATTCCTGCCTGAAGGACTGAACTTAAAAGATTCTGAAACCTAGAAGTGTCCTAACAAAAATCTCATAATCTTTTTTTCCCCCCTGTATTTCTCATTGACAGAGTTCCTTTTGAATTCTGATCCTGTCATCCAAACTTTTTACAGCTTACCACTAAGCAGTCAGAAGCGTATTTTGGTAAGCATCTCCCTCTTCAGCTACCCAAATCCAGAATGAGTATGTTCAACTGCACAGCAACAAGTGTGTTAACTTTGGCAAAGAACACAGCTGTGTTCACTTTGACAGTGGAACATTGACAAACAACGTTGGGTACAGTTTTCCAGCAGTTTTGCTTCCCTCTTTGTAGTAACTTCCTCTAGACCATATTTCCTGCGTCTTAGAATATCAAGGAAAAAGCCTTACTAAAGTCAAAATAAATTACAGAGTGGACAAGATGAGGCTTGTAATTCACACTGAGGTCATAAGCTTTCCAAGAAAACTGAGCTGGCAGAAAAAATTACATTTTTTTTTCTCAAGAATAATTGCAAGAGGAAGTGCAGCTCCATGACAACTGTTTGTATTTCTTTTAGCCCTTAACCAGTGCAACACATTGGATAGAGGGCCAAGTTTGCTAATCAGTATCTTTTAGTAGGTCCCTTTGACCACAGAGCCTCACATTCATGGGGCAGGGGTTGGGGAAGCTGTTATAGAGATATCATGTGCAGGTCTTGGTTTCTGGCTTTAATTAGGCTGCAGAAATAGTGAGTTTAAAAGTATATGTGATCTGTCTTGCAGCAGAGGCTATCTGGATCTGACTGGCAGCCCCACATGCACACAGAGATGGCGCAAGGGTGGGAGAAGGATGTTGGGTGCAGTGAGTTGCAGGCAAGCAGAGGGAAAGTTTGGCTCTTCCCCATGTGACAGTGTGACAGGGCTGCTTATTACCATGTAGAAGGTTTATCTCAACTCATCTAATCCATATTGCTCCTTCCTTATCAGGAAACCATTTCCCTGCCATAACAGGAAGAGACAATGATACTAATTTGACATGATTGGTGTGTTACGCACAGCTGTGACAGATGTTTACAATCTCTCGGGGTATAAGGGATAAGGATGATTCTTCATTTTCTTCCCTAAGAACTTGCAAATAACTTGTTTGTTTATTGTTTGCTCTAATGTTTGTGCAATTGGAATTGAGCCTGGGGTAGGAACTCTGGTTTTCTTTTCTAGTCTCCTGAAACCACCAGTCCTCCAGATTGGTGCTCTCAAAGATGGCAAGTCATAGCTCTGTTGTTCCTTCTGACAAAATTAAAAGTATCTTAGAGAAAACTAGACAAAATAATTTGATTTTTAAAGCATCCAGATTAACACAGAGGAGAATGCTTTCCCCACTTTAGTTGAAGCCCTTTGTTACTCTGTTACCTGTGTCAGCTGCCTGGTTACAACTGACCTTTTTAAACCTGAACGTGAAGACTGAAAGACGTAAATATGTCTTCTCATCACCATCTGTCTATAAGTTTCTCCTCTGCTGATTAGATAGAAGATCAACTTTCCTTTGAAGGTTAATGCTCAATTTGATGGAAAATTATTTCCTTCTTCACAGTCTGGATTAAGTCCTCCCATGTAGTTTGAGTAGACTTGAGAAATATTTGCTCTCGAGTGGTTTGCTCTATCCTCTGTACTGAAAATTGTGATAAGCACTTAGCAGAAGCTTGCTGGACAATCTGTTCTGCTTCATTCTTTCTTTGTCAGATGGGAGAGTTAGAGCATATTTGTTTCTCAGTGCTAATGTCCCATACATTGGGTGGTCGGATCATGAGAGGCCAAGTCCTACTCATCTTTCTGTGGTTAACGTTCTTTCCACTGCCTTTATTCTTTTTATTCTTGTCACTATCCAGTTGCAGTGGATTGTCTGTTTAAAAACAGCACATGCTGTAGTAGAGATAATGATGCACAAATTGGCATCTATTGCAGATAGAGCTTTAAAAAAAAAACCCCAACAGTAATTGCTGGTACTCTGATTTACCAGTACCATGTCTCGTGTTCTCTGTGAAAGTCAATCACTAGGTCAAAAAAAAGAAAACAAATAAAAACCTCATAAAACAACAACAACAACAAGACTGAAATCCACCCCCATCTGTAAAAGCTAAACTAGATAAATTTATGTCTGGTATATAATTTGAACTGATTAGAAGATAGAGGGCTGGATTTAGAGCTGTACCACTTTACATAAGCTGGCAATCTGGTCTAGGAAAGGAAAAACAGCTTTATATTTATAAGGACATAAGGTAGATTTATTGGAGTTTGTGTTTTTGGTGATTGATGTAGTACATAGACATAATAAGTGCCAGCTGTTACTTCTCTGTAAATCAGAAACAATAATATTTCCTTTTATTTCAGTGTGAACTATCTGACTTGCTTGAATTCCTTTCTAATTCAAAGGACTTTGTATTTGCAGTTACAAATTAGAAATATATCTACACAAACAAATTAAAAACATTGCACTATAATACTATAATGGAACCTGAGAGCAGCATCCCAAATGTGTATTGTCAGGGTTTATTATCCTTCATGAGCAAGATCAAAAGCATTTTTCCATTTCTGCCCATGCTTCAGAAATACGTATTTCTGTCTTTCTCCATGAAAGCTGATGTGGTTTTGGCTGCTCACATCACTTGGTACTCTAGCTGTATATGGAAGCATCATGTTTTTGTTAATGGAACTCAAACAGACATGGCTTTTCTATTCCTTTTTATCTCCACTTTGAAAGTTCCTGCTTTGTTAGCAACTGTTAAATAACAGATTTACATATTTGGCATGAAAAAATTCAGTTTTGATGTACTGTCAGATAAATCTAGTGAACTGCATGCTACAAGCAGTTGTTGATTTATCTGGTAGTTATGATTTATCTGGTCTCTTTAGCCCTTGAGGAGACTGCATTTTCATACTCTTTCTTTTCAGTTTTCTGTACTGACGTGTTGATAGGTGTCATGTGTGACATAGCAGGATCTAAAAATAAAATATTGTGTTTGCATAGTGTAAAGGATTGTGAACTATGTAAAATGGAAGAAAGTAAAGCTGAAATAAAACAATTGTTCAATATGCATAGTCATGTAATGCAACAAGCACATTCCTGCAGCTTGTTAATAAATTCAATAAATGGGAGTTATCAACGGCTGGTATCTGCCTCTGTTGTTATCCAAATGAACAAATGATCCATGGTGACCTTTGATAGTTCATTTTAATTATATTTTACTGGCTGTTTAGGGTTCTCTGACAAGTTTAGTTAATTAAAAAAATATTCTCTCTGACATTCTTATAGATAATGAGTGTCTTATAGTGTTTCTCAACCTTCAGGTTTTGCCTTTTGAAATGAAGCCATGCTGCTGCTTGTAAAAGACACTGCTGCTCAGGTCATGTGTATGACAAGTGATATCAGTTTCCTTAAATGGCTTGCTGTGGTCCACTGATGTTTAATGTTTAGGCCCAATCCTGCTAAGTTGTGTGTGCTTCATATGGTGCAAGTTTTACCGAACCTTAAACTCCAGATGAGGAGAGGTTACAGATAGTAAAAAGTAGACAATACTTACTTTTTGTTTGCACATGAATTTTTCTGTTTTAGAATATATGAAAAAAATTCTTACTGTTATGGTTATTTGAATCTTTATAATGTCTTGAAATTTAAATAGAAAATAACTAAAGCAGTTTTATTTCTGGAAACACACAAAATTATCATTTGCTTTTAAATTTGACATTCCATCATTTCAGATGTATTTTATGCTTTCATTTTCATCTGTCTACTCTTTTAAAAGATTATTAGGAGTCAAAATACAGAGGTGCAGCCACTTGGAGATGTCAGCTGAAGCTTTGTTATTTTAGGACCTGTGCTTTTCAGAAATATGTTTCTCTAATTTGACCCTCAGTAACCCTTGAGAGACTTAAGCACAAGTTACAAACTAATTACATTAATTGCTTTACTGGAGCTTGCCAGGCATTTTCTGTTTATACATTAATGTAATATAAATATATCTCAGGCAACAAAAGCCCTTGGGGCAAATTTATGTCCTGAGTAACCCTGTTCTAGTGACCTCAACAGAATTACTCAAAGTCAAGACAGAATTTAAATTGGAAGACCAGATCTTCAGCTGCTGTTAATAGTCTCAACTCCACTAAAATCAGTGTAGCTCTGGTCACAACAGCCAGAAAGATAGAATGGCTCCTTCAATTATTTTTTTTTTTTTTATTTGGAGGCACTTCTAGCAAAGGGGTTGGGCTGCCTTTTCATTCCAGGTTTAAAAATGAGCAGAACTTTGTTATAGAAACTATTTTAATCTTAGTCTAGCAATCTCATAATGTACGTAACCTTCTTTTATCTGCATTTTGAAAAAAGCCTTCATGGAATAGTGAGGAACACAGCCTCTTTTGGTCCTGCATTTTTGGTTTTTCTATGCCATTTTCTTTGCTATGATCTAGCTTCTAAAAAAATTTCTCTAACCAAACAATATATAGGAAGTTATACTTAGCAGTTACATGGTGTTACTTAAGAGTCTGTATAAATATAGGAATAGTCACCTAGTAATAGAATGCTTTTTTTCAGAAATAAATTTAAAATGAAGGCTAATCTGTACTCCAGCTCTACAATTGTTTGTGTCACTTTATTTTCACCTTGGGGATTATCTCCTTGGTTTAATTCAAAAAAGATGTGCTCAGAATTAAGTCTGAATGAAAGAAGATTCTCAACTGGAAATTTGGATTCTGAGTATTTTGTTTAAGAGAAACTGCGAGTGATCTACATTTTTTTACAATATTGTAGCAATAACCTGTCAGTGGGAGTTGTTTGGTAGAGTTTTCATTTAGTAGTCAACATTAACACATTTTTTTCCAGCACATTGAATTGTGTGTCTATTCCTCCTCTCAGAGGTTTTTTGAACCAACTATAGGGGTCAATAACATCTTGTTTTTTAAAATGACCTCCATTTGCTAAACAAATACTAAGTTACCATCAGTCACTTGACTTGCTGGAAGAGAAACTGCATACACTTCTTTTAAATGGTAGCCTGTAATGAGCCTGTATTTTTGTTCTCTAAAGCTCTTCTGCAGGCTTAGCCAAGGGAGCGGAATTTTGGTTCAAGATGCGGGGCTGGTGATCCTCACTGTTGAATAATGTTACAAGGTCTTGCTGGTCAATGTCCTCAGCAGAACTGAGGCCCTGCTGATTTTTTTTGTCTTAGAAAATTGTTTTCTGTCAAGGCCTCATGTCCATCAAGAGTGTCAACTGCATCTCCCAGCGAGGGTGCCTGCGTTCTGGTTCGGAGTGTATCCTGTGCCAAATGAAGTCGAGTTAGGCAGTCTCAGTACTGCAATCTGTAGATATTCCTAGGATAACTTTTAAAGGAGGTGGTTGGAGTACCAGTGCAGGATAGCTGTACTTATGTGTCTGTTTGCTCAGTTCCAGATAATGTTTGCAGTATTAGGTTCTGGTCTTTAAACTCACTGTGTTAGATGAGATTTTATCCTTGTTTGGCTAGGATAAAACCTTTCCTCACATATGTGATATTGATTGAACATCTTATTGCATAGACTTCTACAGGTTTTTCATAATTTTAATTTGCAGCAGTACAGCTTCTCCCAAAGTAGCAGTGCTAATTTGAAAGTGTGATAGCTGGCAGACAAACTTTGTGAGATTGTCTGTACGCACTTTTTAATTAATCTTTTGTTACTGCAGTTGAGAGGGATGGACACAGATTTTAAAGAGAAGGAAAAAATTTGTTGGAAGAAAATAAGCAAAATTTAGATGACAGACAGAAAAGTACTATCAGCAGATGGTCAGATCTGAGGAAGAACAACTCCAAAGCAAAACATAAATCTTCTGGTTTATAGACTGTCAGGGAAGAATTGCCTGCAGAGGGATGCACACAGCCTAGGAATCAATCAGGAGGAGACAGACCTCTGCATGCAGACCCATCAATAAGGCATTGTTGGAATAACTATGATGGATGGATGTAGGAAGACTGGCAGGGAAGAAAGGAATGGGGGTTTTCCTTTGCAAGTAGAAGCAGTTTGAGTGGATGGGTTTCTTGTTGATTAGGATCAGAAGAGGGACAGATATGTGTGACATAATGGAGACCGTATTTTAGGGATCACTTGCTTAGTATGGGAATAGGACAATGTCATATTTAAGCAACTCTGAGACCCTTGTTCTTAGGACAGACTTTAGCCTCCCTCCTGCCTGCAGGAAGGGCAGTGCATAAAAGCAGCCCAGGATGTTTCTGGAGACTGTCAAAAGGACGCTAATGAGGGTGCAATGTATCTGAGTAAGAGTGTTCTCACAAATAAAGAGCTGGCCAAGAAGGCAATAATCAGACAGCCTTGGCTTGTAGCTACCATGAATTACTGAAGCTCATGTGAGGAATTCAAGTAGCCAAGTATCATCCTGCCCTTGAAAAGAGCCAACTCTGGGTTTAATTAGAGAACTGGCAAATGGGATATTTTTGGAGTCAGGCTGTGAATGCCAAGGGTAAATCATGCTTGACTAATCTGATCACAGTCTCTGATGAAATTACTGGGTTTGTGGATGAGAGCCCTCTCCTGGGATTTGTCCTGTTTTACTACAGTCACAGATTCATGTCTTATTCTGAGTTGGAGGGGACCCACAAAGATTGTTGAGTCCAACTCTTAGGTGAATGACCCATACAGGGATCAACCACAACCTTGGTGTTACTGTGCTCTAACCATCTTTTTATGTCTTTGAGAGTTTCAGGAGAAGAGGCTACATACTGGTGAGACAGAGCACACCCTCGTATGGTTTTTGTATAGCAACAAATCAGAGGTGTGTAGGCAGTGAAGCTGATAGACTTCCTTGCAGGTTTGCCCTTCAGAGGGATTCGGGTACACTGGAAAAATGGACTGACTGGAATCTAATGAGATTCAACAAAGACAAATCCAAGTCTTTAACCTGGGATGAAAGAGCTCCTTGCAATGATGGAGGCTGAGACTCAGTGGTTGGGAAGCAGTTCTGTGGGAAAAGACTTAGGGTTCCTGGTGGATGTTTAAGCTGAACATGAGCCGCTGTTATGCCCTGCCAGCCATGCAGGCTGACAGTGTCCTGGGCTCCCTCAAGAGGACTGTGGCTAGTAAATGGAGCAAAGTAGTTGTCTTCTACTTGACTGTTAAACCACATGTGGAATATTGTGCTTGGTTTTCAGGAAAAAGAAAAAAAAAACAAACCCAAACCAACAAGAAAGATGCTGATAAACTTGACTGAGTCTAGCAGCGGACCACCAAGATGTGCTGAAACATCTGCCCTGTGAGAAGGATCTGAGAGGACTGAACCAAATAGTGGTCTTCCACTTTGAGATATGGAACCAGGGTTTTCACTGAGGTGCACAGGCTTAGAACAAGAGACAGTGATCATATTTTGAAACAAGAGAGGCTTCCAAAGGGTATAAGTGGGAAAATATATTTTCTATGGGGATGATTAAGCAATAGAACTAGTTTTGTAGAGAGATGCTGAATTTTTTTGTGTTTGGAAGTTTGGTTGAGATGTTAGACTAGATGGCTGTTGGAGGCCTTTCCAGTCTGTTTCTCTAGGAGGACTAGAAAGTAACCAGTACTAGTTGGTCATAAGCAAGAAAACAAAACAAGAGAAAAAGAAAGAACATGTGCCCCTCTGCCTGCCCCAAAAAACCCCAAAAAACCATGCCCAACTGACCAGGCTCATAAATCTGCATTTGGGAGATTTTTAAATGAAAATTAGATTTCCAAGTTTTTAACTTTTCCCTTACTTATCAAAAATATTACCATATGACCCAGTAATGTATTGAAATCATGAAAATGGCAGTCACTAATATACCTGTGATAAATCTGAAGTAATGAAATAACTATATATTCATTTATGCCATCTATAGCTTTGCTGGATTTGACTATATGGCATTGTCTTTTTAATTTTTCTTTGGAAAAAAATCATAAGCAAGCCTTTTTTTTAGAATAGTGTGCCATATTTTCTGTCTGAGAATGCATTTTCTGACATCTGTTTTATCTAGAATAGCTCATGCTTTCTGAAAACCAGATTAAGTCTAAATCCTGAGGCAATCACTTCAAATACAATGGCAAATCAACATCTTTTTGATGTAACTATACCTTCTGCTTCAGGATACAATACCAAGTGTAACTTCTACCTTTTATTAGCAGATGTAAGGCCTTTTGTCAGGAATATTGGTATAGTCAGTTAAAGACCACTTTCTGTTTGTTTTTCCCAGAAGTTCTGTCACTTTAAATTTGGAGATACTGCTAACCAGGTATAATTCTGCCTGCTAGCAGTGTTTGCCTGACATGGCTATCTCAATGAATTCGTATGGGACTGTAGTGTGTACTGGCACTGGGCAAAGCTCTAGGAACTGAAGACTTATTGCTCCCTTTTCCATGTATTTCCTGCAGTTTCTGTGTGATTTTGTACTAATGTGATTACTATGTGCTTTTTGTACTAATTTTGTACAGGGAGAGTGTCATGAAATGTTGCTATTCATATAAAGAATGTCCATGTGCTCTTCAAAACTACCTTTGAGTGTGTTTAGCCCTAAGAAGGAGCCCTTAGCCTTACCTTAAGAAGGCTTTATATGAGTCTGGCAGCACTGGAGTCTGTCTGTGGGCAGAACCTGTAAGCACAAATAGCTTTGACAGTCGGAGCTGGGAGACTTTAGTGCATGTGTCCTTTGATCTTAAAAATGATGGGAAGAAGTTTTAGGCGACTCATGAGGAGTGCTCTGAGGAAATGTTGGCATTGAGCTCAGGAAAGCAGCCACATGTGGTTGCAGAGAACGGGAATTTATCCTTAAATGCTGAGCATTTGTTGAAAATCTGAAAAAGGCTGAGAATGGAAAGTATGTATCTGGACGCTTCAGAGAAATATCTTCTGTTTTTAGTGCAGGCTGCAAAGTACCGCGACTTAGTGCAGGCTTTACTGAAAGAAGGTCAAAATAAGACACAGAAGAATTTCAATTCACAGAAAAGACATGGCTTTGAGTTTAAAAACATGCACTTTGTTACCTTCCAAAATTTGGATTTTCCAGTTCTAATTCATACTCTCCATGTGTGTGCTTCATGTTGCTTACAGAGAGGATAGTGAGATACCATATTTTATTTAAATTACAGCAGTCTAAACTTTGAACTGCATCACTCTCCTGGGTTATCCAGCCTCCCTTATTTGATGGCACAGAGTACTATGATACTGAAGAAGAGTTAGAAGTCCTTCTGCAAAGCCCACAAGCTGATCTGTGTCTGGCAATTAGCTGTGCTCTTTGCTGCGACTGTATATGCCGAGGCCAAAAGAGTGTGATGGTCAGGCTGGTGCTGGAGCCCCAGAAGTTAACTGCTGCTTCTGCATGAGTCTAGCACCTGCTGACTGTAGCAGTGTCCTAAACTTACTGAGTTTGCATCCCTTTTTTGTCAGTGGGAACTAAGTGCTCTTTTGCATTTAAAGTAAATAGCTGATAAAATCTTCTGACTAGCATGTGCCTTTCAAGCATGAAAAATACCAGTTTGTATGTCATTTGGCAGTGACTGCTTCGAACTCTGCTGGAACGTAAGGTAACCTTGAAAGTGGACCCCATTAAATAGTATTCTTATCACTCACATAGTGATGTCAGAGAAACTTCAAACCTTGAGCAGCAATTATATATTTGCTGCTGCTTGCAGCTCACTAGAGACTTTTTAACTAAATGAATATGCCTTACCCAGTGTGTCACTTCAGTTTATGCTTCTGATCCTTATGTAAGCAATTCTAAATCTTTTATCTGCTGCTCAAGAAATTTTGTTCAAATTACAGTAAAATGCTATTAAAAGCATGTTAGAGTATTGGCCTCACATAAGACAAAGATCACATAAGACAAAGATCAGTTTCTCACTGGCTCATAGTTGACATATTGCTCAGAAGTCAGAAATTAATATTTAGAATTGAGGTTAACAGAAACATTTGAAGTCACCCAAAGACCCACATGAGCTAAAGACCATGAGCCTGGGTAGAAACAAAGTCTATAGGTTGAAAAATCTAAATGTTTAGCATAATAAAAATATTGAGTGCTCACCAGCTGCCTGCCCCAAAAAACCCAAAAATCTTTCTAATCAATAGAAAAAAAAGTTAAATTTTTCTTGACAATGCATTAAGGAGTTATGTATTTCTCTAAGATAAGATTTTCTTTTTCTACATCTCTATCAAAAGTGTTGTGCTGGAAAAATGGAGATAATATAATTGAGGACAGAAGTATAAATAGCATGACCAGAGGTAGAATTACAAGTTTGAGAGAGTTCAGAGGTGTGAGACAGTCAAATGATGGTTTCCTATGGTAAGACCAGTAAGTGCTTGACTTTTTACCTGGACAGCTTTGCTTGGGTTATATTTACTATTTTGCTTGAAATGTTTGCAATGGCAGAGGCTAAGTTTATGACGTATAAAGTCTTTCAGCGTGGAATGCTTTTTTCTTTAATCCAGCAGACTATCCAGTTTAGAATACAGGGGTCAGAGACCTTGAGGTAGCTATGCTTCCACAAAGACCTTGCATGGGGAGGGTGTATGGAGAAAGGTCCATTTCCTGAAACTTTATTTGGTAAATACACAAATGCAACAGGGATTTAACATGTATCAATAAAGTTGATTAGACTAAACTGTAGCCCTCTGAAGCTGCTTGGCTTCCTTGTAATAGGACTTGCATGGGGAAGTTACTGAGCTGTTAATTACACGTGCTGTCCTGTGGTTTCACTGATCTGTTTTCAATTTCCAGGGAGTCCATGTGCCAGGTTTTACTTTGGGAGGTGGGAGTTAATCAAGATTTTGACAAGGGTAGCAACCAAATGTATGTCCATGGCATTTCTTGAGGAAGGAAAGGCTCCATCTAGGAACCACCACAATCTTTGTGGATTGTAGTAGAGAGCAAACTTCAGCCCTCAGGCCCCTTGGTTATGGGTCTACCCAATGTCAATGCTGCCCAGAGCAGGATGAGCGCACACACTTGTCAGAACATTTTGTCAGTACCCTCACCTCCTGTTTAATGTCTGAGGCATTACTGGTTTTGTTGCTTTGGAGGGTCCATCAGTTCAGAGAAACTTGGTTTTGTTGGGGTTTTTGAGTATATTTTTGATTTTAGATTGTCAAAGTATGTGCTTCAGCTCCTTGGAAAGGTTTTTGTGTAGTGCGGTACTGCAGGTTGCATGCCCCAGGAGGTGACAAAAGGGGTTTTTTGTTGCTAGAGGAGCTGGGATATGCTAGAGTCAAGCTCATGGTATTTTGTTTTGTGCTGCTAGAATCAGGCACTTGAGTGAACTGTCTTGTCAGCTGTGTCTGGGTTTCCTCATGTGTTCAGTTTGGATGGGGAAGAGACCAGCGGGCCTGGACTGACAACATAGAAACACCCTTGTCTTTCAGTTGTACAGCTGGTCTGATAAAAAATGATGGCATGCACTTTGTCTGGATTGTAGTGTTTGCATAGCGATGGAAAAACGTTTCATGAACACATGTCGTGGGGTAAACTAGGAAGACAGCAAGGCAACCTGATGTAAACATGTAAAAAAAATGGAATTGAGAATTAATCATACAAACATGCTGTGGCAAGCAAAAATGTTTAGAGAAGTCAACAAAAGCTATTATGGGCATTTTGGTAAGATCGTGTAGAAATCACCAGATTGCTTTAATAAGGACCTGAAATGTAACTGAGAATTTAAGAGAAAGACTTTGGAGTAGGAAACATACTGTCTGTGTGTTTTAGCAGAATGGCTGATATAGTAGTTATGTCAGTAGGTTTAGAAAGCAAATTAGAATGTTTAAAATGAAAATTATAGCAGCAGTAGGACAAAGATGGACTTCCAGGTAACTTTTTTTTAAAGTCCAATAGTGTTGACGGTTGAAGAGCCAAAAAAAAGAAAAGGATATAAACCAGAAACTGCATTTTAGGTCTTTGGAATGGTAAAAGTCTTAAGAAGCTCAACATGATATTTAGGGCTAGTAAAACTGCAGATACTGTAACTGTAGGGACTGAAGCATATAACACACAGTGATGTATAGATGCAGTAGTTAAGCTAGGAGGCTGAATCCTGTAATCCTCACTAAACAAAAATCCCATTGAAGTCAGTAGAAGATTTGCGTGAACAAGGAATGTATAACCAGGCAATTAGAGACAAAGTTGCAGCCTGACCTTGACTGGGCCTTTGTGCCTGTGATTAGCTGTCCCCAGAGCATCTGGGCACATTTGTTTAAAGGCACAGTCAATTTTAATGACAGCTCAAAAAAGAAATACAATTATGCCATAGTTTAAGTTCTAATGGGTCCAAATGACAAATGCAAATAATTGCAAAGAGACATATTAAGACAACTCTTGTATAATCTTTTGAAACAGCAAGTTCTGTGTTCTTTGTTCCTTTCCTTCTCAGGAAAACCAGGAATTTATTAGATACTGCTCAAGTTTTACCACTTATAATTGAGAGTGGCAGCTATTTGACTTTTCTTAAATGTAAGAGAGCATGAGAGATTGTTGTGGGAGGTGTCAGAAATAGCCTCTAGTTAAATGAATAAAAATATCTAATAGCATCTGCCATACATATTTATAAAGTTAAATTAATAATTGCTCTACAAATTGTTTTAGAACTATTTCAGTATGAACCAAAATGTCCTTAAAATTCATCCATTTACGTTTTTCCTTCTTTTGCAATCTTAGTTCAAATAAACTTGAAATTAAACGAAACACTTTCTTTTGAAGCAAAATTTAATTCAGCATACCAGAAATGTCATTCTCATTGCCAGTTACTCTAATGAGACATGTGTTCCTTGTGTCTGAATCTACTTTGTTTGAAAAGAGCTGCTCTTAAAGCATTGAGGAAATTGCATTTCTCAGTAAAAGAAATGTTAGAAACATGCAAGAACAAACAGAAGTTGTTTCATGGTCTGGTCCTGTAGATGGTGACCTCAGTGACTACAATGAGCTCTTGGTATTACCAAGTGTGTGTCCAAAATTCCAGTGTCCAGGGCTGCAATCCTGTAAATGCATGTGTGTGCTTTGTGGTACGTGCAATAAGCTACTGGGGAAAAAAGTCAAAAGAATCCTTCTACTGCACTGCTTTTCTGTGCACATAATTCCATCATGGCTTTATATGAAAATTGTTATAAGTAGTCTCTCCAGATTTTCTTTAGGAAGTAGTTTCATATGCTTGGAAAATTGCTTCCTGGAAGGTTGCCAGTAGTGCTGGAGAATTTGAAATTTCTCTCTGTGTAAGTTCTCCTGCTTTGACACTTTCTCCTGTTAAAATCTAAGAAAACCTCTAGAACCTTTGATTTTTAAGATAATGAAAATGATAGGATCTATTTTTTTTTTCAGAAAGTCGAGAGCCTTTTGTCGGTTTTTTTTCCTACTTTTTGTATCAGAACCTGTCATCTCAAGATGTGTACCTTTACTGCTGGAGAATAAAATCTCAGGGTGCTCCAAGTTGGAGACTGTGTGTTGCATAGTTATAGTACTAACCCACTTTTACTCCCTTATCTCTTCTCCCATTCCTGTTTTCATGTAACAAACCTGACCGGGTTTCTTTACCTAAAATTCTGTTCAAGATTCTGTGACCAAGTGACAACAAAATGCAATTATACAAACCCATTTTTTTAAATTAAAAATTGTTTACTTCTAAGAGCAGATAAAAAGATTAACCTGGGTAAATATTTCAGTATAACAGTAAGGTTTATGCCTATGCTTAGCTTAATTTTGAAATCTTCCTTACATCTTCCCACAGATTTGGAATAACTAGAGCCTCTTTCTCTCTTTCTCCTGCTCTCTGTATGCCTTCTTTTAATATATATAATCCATATAAATATGTTTTATTTTTTGTTAGTTTCTGGGCCTGGATAAGAATGGAGGCAGCTCAGCAAGGTGTATAGGACAAGTTTCAACCAATGGGAGTTATAATGGATTTCAAGATGTAATGTTGTGTCTCCCATCAGAGGCTGTGTCTTCTTGCCACTCAATGGAAGTTGATACCTCAGGGCATACTTGCAATAACCTCATTCTGCAGTCAAGCCTCATTCAAAAACTCTTCTGATAGCATACTGTGTTTAGCATTGGATTACTCTATGTCCTGTCAGTGTAAATTAGAATCTGTTTTAATACTGCTGATGTTCCCTGATCCTTTTTAAGTAACATTGCTGTACAATACGCTATTCAGAATAATTTAAGCCAAAAATAATGGGCAACATATATTTCTCCTGATTTAGTTGCATGAAAGGGAATTGTGACAAAGTCTCAGTTTAGCTCTTGGATTTGCCATTCTCAAGGTTTCATTTGCCTTTCCCTATCTTTCATGCCTTGCTGGCAAATCTCTTAATACCTGCCAGGTTTTACATGGTACAATAAGTTTTCTCCTTTAGTAATACACAAGCATGATTTCTCTTTTTGTGATCAAAGACCCTTGTTGGTGTTTTGTTTTTTTTTTATTTTTTCTTCCCCATCGTTGAGAACTGATGTTACACTTCTACAGAACTACTGATTTTTATACTGTAGTTTGCAATGATGTTAGCCAATCAGGGAAAGCCAAAAGGAAAAAAAAAGTATTATGGGATCAATGTCTAAACAAATGGGTTTGTCTCTGCATAACTTATTTGTAACAGGTGTCAAATTGTGGTCCAAAGGATGTTTCACACAGAATTCAGAGTAGAACAAATTTCCAACGTGAATTATCAGGTTAGGCACAAGCAGGTCGTGGGTAGCAGGTCCTCTGAATTGTATAACTACTCAGGGTAAAAAAATTCAGATGATCTCTTTCTTCTTGCCTGGATTAGCAAAGACCCTTTACATAAAATATTTAAGTAATAGCTTGATAACAAAAACAAAATCTTCTTCTGATACTTTTTTTATTAATGAAATCTCAAAATTTAATACCTTAGTTTCCAAAACCTGTCTGAAATGTTAGTCTGGTGTGTTAGTTTGGCTTATTAAATAGACTTGTGTTAAATTAACTGAAGAAACATGATGCTAAACAGCATAACCCAGTAATAATATAATTTTAATGGCATATACTTAGAAACCTTAAAATTAAATGAAATGCACAGGTTTCTGAGCCCCTTTATTTGTTTCCCCTTTCATACATACAAAACCTGTTAGTAATAATTTAAAACTAATATTTTGTAAATAGAATTACTGTGTTATTATTTGCTCACTTTTCTTTAGTTTTTTGTTGAATTTTAAGTAGTGTGTTGTGTTTATGGCTGGAATATTTTTTTTAATAGTGACAAAGTAGGTGGTCTTGTAATTAATATTTCTGTACAGATCTGTAAACTGGGCAAGATTTGTTTAACAAAACAGAAATCATGTTCTTTTAGATTAAGACATTTGTTTAGGAATAAAGTTCAAGTTTGTCTTTGAAATTCAATGATGTAGTTTCATGGCCTGTGAAATTATTTGTTTTATGAACCATTTTAAAAGTATAACTAATTCAAAAAATTTCTGTGACCTCTTGCTAAATATTTAGGCTATGGATTAATTGTATTTTTCAGTGTTTCAAATAGCGATTTTAAAAACTTGGTGAAAAGGCAGGTTACATAGTAGTGAGAGAAATTATTCAACAATGATAAGACATGATGTATTCATGTAATCTTTCCCTCCTATAAATGACTACATTTTTAAAAATTCAAGAATAAGCAAAGGTGTTGAATTGGAAACTAAATAGTCTCATCACAGTGAGAACCTGTGTGTTCAGCATAACTCAGAAATGTTCTTACAAAAGTGGTTTATTATTCCTGCCCTTGGTGAAACCTTTTATGGACGATTGACCTGTAGAATAGAAAACATGACGTAAAAACTACCTCCTGCCTCCTTGAAGCCAGTCCATTGGTACATAGCCAGAACTCCTACTCACTGGCTAGTTAGGATCTGGGATGTATTCATGTAGCACAGGTACAGTGCTCGAGCAGTGTCTCAGAATGTGCTGGCGTTCAAATGAAAGTGAAGGGGCTGCCCCTTACCTCTCCACTTAGTAACTCTCAATTTGAAACTGCAGAAGTTTTTAATTCTTGCTGCTGGCGTTACACTTGCTCAAGTGATTGCAGCTCATTGCAGTGCTACCATGTTAATAATTTTCTTCAAAAAAAGACTCTATATTTGTTTGATTTTTTTTTCAACAAATCTAATGGCAGTTGCTAATAAAAGCAATGCCAGTGAAAGCTAAGCAAAGACTGAGAATAAGCAACCTTCTTTGAAAGGCCTCATAGTTTATTCTTTTCTACTGATTTTGATGGAATACATGTGACTTCTGAAAGGAAAACAAGAGGTTACAGGGTATTTTGAAAAACAGCAATATTAAGACCATATTAAAAAAACTTAACTGGCATTTTATCTTTTTCTGAGAGAGTAAGATCTTTTAATGAGGAGGATTTCTAGTAGGAGTGCAAGCTTTTCTTTTCAGAATTGTGTGCTTTGCTTTTCTAAATGTTAGTTAAAAATTGCTTAAAAGCATTCAAAATGAACGTATTATTTTTATAATGTGTCAGATTCTACAGAACTGCCATGTGACAGCCACTTGGATGTCTTGCAGATGCTGCTCACGCAATCAGCACCAGAACCTTGCTGGCTGCAGTGGCTGTGTTGCAGAGGCGTTCTCATTCTGTTAGCTGTCTCCTTTCTGGCAGGGTTCTGTGTCTACTAATCACCTGGATATCCCAGCAATCATCACAGTGTTGTCCTTTATTTTCACTTTACAAATTTTTTTCACTCACAAAGGGCTTCCCCATTCCTCTTCATGCATCTGGTCATGCATGGCGATCCACACATTTGTCACCGCTGATCACTGGGGCTGTTGATGACCAAGAAAATAATACGCAAATCTCATCTGGTACAGCTTGCACTGCCTGATGTCTCTAAGATTTAATCATATGTAAGCCTTTCAGCAGCAATAATCCAAATCCTTATTGATTCCAAATCTATCTGTAATGCTAGCTGGAAGCTTCAGTACAAGCCTTAGAATCAATTAAACAATCCGAATAAAGATGCACTTAGACAGCAAAGGGTTATCCCACATATTTGCAGCCTTTGACCTTTTTATAAAGATCAGGCTGAAGTGTGTGAGAACAAAACCTTTCCTGTTACTATAATCTAGTTGTGAAATTTCTTCCAAAAAAAGTCTAGCTAAGGTGCCACAAATTCTTGTTGTGAAAACTGCTCTCTGTTATAGTCAGGAATAGTATTAATTGCCCAAGTTTGTAGAAACATGTGAGAACCAGCTGTCCAAAATGAGTTTCTAAAACAATCAGGCGGCAGCCTACAGAGTTGCTCTAGAAAGGAACTAGAAATTTTTTTTTTCTTTTCTCTCTGCTTCCCAGGGAACTCAGATTAAAAAAAGGGTATTTTCTTAAGTAATTCCCATTGAATATATTAAAGTACTTGCATTTTTTTAGTGGAGGTTGAGAACCACTGAGGAATGCAGGTACTTGAAGAATAAGTACCAGCCAAGAAGCATGTTTCAGAACCTCAGCAGCAGCTAAATGTCTGACTAAAGGACTTACTAAAGTACCTTTGTGCAAATCTATAAACTTAGATATATATTCCAGCATTGTCAAAGAATATCTAAATAAAATACAGCCCTAAAAATGCTGACATGCATAAAATTTAATTTCCCTTAACATGGAAGATTTACATTACCTACTACCTCAGCCTAAATACTTGTACTTATAAACAGGAGGCACAATATTAGATAGTATAAGCCTAGGATGATTTTCTAGCAGTTTATGATCTTCCTCTCAAAAAAATGGTCAAAACAACAGAAAAAAGAGGTGATAAGACTACAGAAGATTCACTTCTATATTATATAATTTTATCCTTATAGCCAATGTCTTTTTCTTCCGTCTTAGAAAATTCTTTTGAATTTCTTCCCAAACTCATTTATTTTTCCTTGCCTATCTACTTTGTACATTCTCTCTCCTCACTCCTCCCATTTATTTGTTTTCTTTCCCCAATGTTATTCTTAGTATTTAAAATGCCATAGCAAATAGAAGTCACTTAAAGCATAATGTAGTTCAGACTGATTTATTTATTTATTTTGTACTTTGATTCTTACTTTTTCTGTTTGTCTGATGTGCTTTGTAAGCTCTTGGAGCAGAGGCTGATTCTAATCTCTCTGCTGTTGTCGTGATGTTTTGATTTAGTTCATATTAGCTGCGGTGGTCTTTCTACTTATTTGAAGTGATGTGAAATAAAATTTATGTTCACTGTTACTGTTTGGTTTCTTTAAGGCACTGTTTTGTTACTGTATTCAATGGTAACTTAAAAGTTTGCAAATACAGTCATCCGAGTTTGCTGGTGATAAATGGGTGTATGGGAGATCAAAATCAGGGCTTTTCTAGTAAGACCATAGAAATGGGCATAAAAGTTGAATTTAATTCTTAACTACAGCTACAATTTTTAATTAAAATATTTTCTGGGTTTTTTTTTACTGGCATCAACTTATAAAAAACCTAGCACTGAAATACATGAAAATTGCAATAAATTATTATGCAAGTGAAGTGTTTATAAATACTTTCGCAATATTTCCATTTGCTTACAAGTAATTTCAACATTCAGATTTAAATGCTTGATTTTAATCCATTTCAGTCAATCGATAAATACAGAATATAAGCATCTTAAAATGGAGGGGTTTATAGACAGCATTTTCCTATTAAGAATTGTCCACAAAATCCTTGAAAATGAAATGAGCTGACAAGTGTAGTCAGAACAGATACAGAAGGTACATAGCATGTTGCACCATCAATTATGTGTCAAGCATGCTGCCAAATATTAAGTGTTCTGACCTTTGTTATTAATAATAGAGGCAAACACTGGGGACATATGAAAGATAAGTAATGTAATGCATGGAAAATCTATTATGTATTTGACTTTGTTAGTGGATATAGAGCCTATTTGGTATCCTGCCCTTTCCCTTACAAGCCATAATTTTATGAAAAACTGGACATGCCATGTAATGAAAAGCCACACTGTGAAAAACATACTTTGATGAATGAAATATTCTGAAGTTAAATAAATAATAGCAAGAGAGCACTAGTCATCAAGCTTTACACCTTTATTTATATGTATTTGTCACTTCTGCTGTTCCTCATGAAAAATGTGAAATTAATGAAATGGAGAAGTGTGTATTGTACTCTCCATTCATACTTGTATTTTTAGGTTGTTATTTTTCTTAATATCACCTATCATCTTGTAGAGTTTGGCTAGTCAAAGGTTTAATCAGTGTCTTTCTCTAGAATACACCTTCTAGCATTTTTAGGTGTTCATGCCGGAAAACACTGATAATAGCTAAAAATGACAAAAATAGTAGAATGGTCAACCAGAGGATGGAGATAAACACTTATGAAAGGAATGGTGGTGGTTAACACAAAAAGTTTGAACCCCAGTCCCTTAACTGACTTGAAAATGCCAAGAATATAGAAAGCATGGGATAGAGAACTCCTTCCCATGCAACCACTCTTGGCACTATTTCCTGCTTCCTTCTTACTGTAGAACATAGATCCCAGAATACACTACCAGTGAAACATTAAGCAGTTGCTCCACGATTTCATCAGAAGTGCTCTGTAATTACATGAAAAAAAACTGTCTGTTTAAATTTATCAGAAAGCATTCTTCAGTCCTAAAAGTCATGGAATCTCTCTTATTATAACCTGTGTAATGTTCTATTACTTTTTTTTCCTCCCTTTGAACTTAACATTTGGGAATAAGTAGCTTGGTGACAGTAATTGCAGCTACAAGCCATATTTCTTTCTGAACTTCACTAATCTTCACTTGCATAAAAAGAATGAAAAAGGAGAGCTCCTCTGATCTCTACTACATTTTTGTTGCTGTTACTTTCTTTGTGCCGTCATATATTCTAAATGTGTTTAAGTCTCAAAATTGTTTTGCAATGGCAATCCAGTGTCTTACACTACAAGCCAATGCATAATTAAGAAAGAGCAAAGATTAAAAGATATGGACCAAGACAGTATATTTTTGTGAAATTACCAAAATTTGCACAAAATCCAAAATGTTGCCAGAAGAAGCAGATTCATTCTTCCCTTAAAAATGAGGAAACTCTTGCTAACGATCCTTAATGATCTGATGCTTATCCTGTATGCAGGACACTCTTGTAACCATCCAGAACTTAAGATTTCATTTGATGTTCATGTCAAGAAGATGTTTGGCTGTTCTACAAAATTACATCACAAGTTCCTTAAACAAATGTTCCTCTAAACAGTTTTCCACAGATAAGAGCAATTTGCTGCAGTTAAAAAATACATAGACATGCAGGAAGAGATCGTTGATCTGTATCTCAAGGTAACAATTTATGCATATTGAAAAATCAACATATATTTCTATTTTTTTTTTTTGTTCCCTAGGTCTGGGCACTAGCTGTAGCGTGTTCAGTACAGATATATTAATTTCCTTCTCCCTTTCTAAGTTGGAAGAGGGGAGAGAACAAAAGTCCTCTAGTGATCAGATTGTTTTTCCACAGTGTGAATTTGAATTGAAGCCATCTTTACAAGCAAATGGCTTTATTAAGCTAAGCAGAAAATACTTCAGATGCAATAATGATGATTTTTTTTTAAAGTAATTTTATATATCTGCTCCAGAAATTGTTTTCCTTTTGTTTGTATTAAGTGAGTACTCAGGGAATCAGAAGAAGCTGAGTTGGAAAGGAACCATCAGGATCATTGAAGTCCAACTCCTGGCTCTGCACACAGCAGCCCCGAGAGTCACACCATGCACCTGAGAGCACTGTCCAAACACTCCTTGAATTCAGACAGGCTTAATGCTGTGACTACTTCCCTGGGGAGCCTGTTCCAGTGCCCAATCACTCTCTGGGTGAAGAACCTTTTCCTGAGATCCAAACTAAACCTCCCCCAACTCAGTTTCATGATATTTCCTCAAATCCTGTCACTGGTCTTGTGATGAGATCAATGTCTGCCCCTCTGCTTCTCCTTGTGGGGATGTTGAAGACCACAGTGAGGTCTTCCCTCAGTCTCCTTTAGACTGAATAAACCAAGTGTTGTCAATTCCTTCAGCCTTGTGACCCTCCATTGGATGCTCTCTAATAGTGTGGGGTTTTTTTGTTTTTGTTTTTTTTTGTTTTTTTTTTTTTTTGTTTTTTTTTTTGTTTTTAATTGAGGCACCCAAAACTGCACCCAGTATTCAAGGTGCAGCCGCCCCAGAGCAGAGCAGGACAATCCCCTCCCTTGCCTGGCTGGTGATGCTGTGCCTTTTGCCCCCCAGAACACAGCTGACCCTCCTGGCTGCCAGGGCACTGCTGGCTCATGTTCAACTTGCCATCAACCAGGACCTCCAGGTCCCTTTCTACAGCGCTGCTCTCCAGCCTCTCTTTCCTTGATCTTTACAGACAACCAGGACTGCCTTGTATCAGGTTGTAGGCACATGGCACTATGGCCCATGCAATATTTAGGGTAAAACAAGACCTTATTACATTTGATACAATGCTTAATTAAAGCAGTGAATTTCTTTATACTTTGAGTTTTATTCCTACGTATTTAATACATGTATAAAAATTCTATGTCCAGCTGAAAAGACAACTTGATTGCCTGACCAAAGGGGAATTAATCAGCATGCACTGTTTCTAACAATTTCACTTTTCTGCTCCATGCCTGACCTTTTGTCAACAAAGTAATCTTGAGTTTCATTGCATATTTTCCTGATGCTCTAGGCCTGTGCTTTGAATATCTGCAACAGCAATAGCCTATGTTTTGTCTACTGCAGGCTGTACAGGCTTTTAAGGATTCATCAAAGGTGGCAAAGCTTTGGTTGGATTCTCCTTCCATGTACCTCCATTATCTCCTAGGATCCGCTACTGGATGGCTAACCACACGTTTTATTCCTGTGCCTTTTACATAATAGACTGGCTTCCAGCCTTGTGACAGGATATACATGCTGTGCCATGCGTATTCCCATCACGTGGCAGACATGCATCTGCAACGCTGGCATCGTGCTGGTGCAGCAACTTGCTTCCCATTACTCGAGGGCCATGTGCTGCTGCACCCTCAGGAAACAGTTTGGCCGGAGAGAGGCTGCTCAATCCCTGCATTTCTCACCTCTCAGGAGGTGCAAGCAGTGAGTCACCAAATCAGTTGTTTGTTAAGCCTGGATTTTTGTCTGTGACCCACTGATTGAAACCCTGAGTGGCATCCTGCAAGGAGAGCAGGGGTGATGCGGGGTGAAATTCGCTGTGTAACCATTAAACTTGAACTCAAGGCTCTCAGAAACTGTTTGATGCATGGCTTGGGTCAGGGATGGCCTTTCCTGTTGGTGACAAGGAAAGAGATGAAGACCTTTATGGGCACATTTCTGAGACAATGGTTTGGTTGTTGAAACCTCTCAGGACAAAGTTGTCTGCAAGGGCACTGTGGTTAGCAGAGCTTAAGTGAAAACTTTTTTTAATTTCATAACACTTTGTCAAATTAAACGAATTTATAATTGGTGTTAGAATAATAGAATCACAGAATGGCCTGGGTTGGAAGGGACCTTAAAGACCATCTAACTCTAGGTCCCCTGCCATGGACAGGTGCATCTTTCACTACACCAGTTTGTTCAGAGCTACATCCAGCCTGCCCTTGAACAATTCCAGAGACTGGACATGTACAACTTCTCTGGGTGACCTGGCCCAGTGCCTCATAGTCTTCACAATTCTGTACATAATTGTATTTACAGGAATGAGTTCTGTGAATTTGCCTTATCCTGAGGTGTTTCTGCTGTCTTTGACACTGGATAAGGGAGTAGATGAAACCATTCATGCCATTTCATACCCTCATAGTTGTTTGTGAGACAAGGGGGTAGTTTTGATTCAGGTAGGCTAGTTCTGAACTACCTGTTTTACTCATGTGATGTTCAAAATCATTGAAATGAAAGAGTTTATTTTTTGTAAGTAGTGGAGTTGGATAAGAAATTGTACATTTCAGTTCATATAGTTTTGTATTTCTGCATTTAGACACGTTTTACACTCTTATAGCCTGGTGGTTTTTTGAGTGGAGCAACAATTTTGTAGTAAACCATAGAGAGTCCCCAGCCAGTTGATGCATTTTCTACAGTGTACCTCTGTATTTTGTGTCTCATACTGCCATCTAAGGGCCATGTAGGCTGAGAAGGTGGCTAAAGGCTAAAATACTCTTCTTTCTCCATACTGCCCTTCCCTTTGGGAAGTCAGCAATTTATGGATGAGAAAGGTGGGCAGGATAAACACCAGTCTTTTGATGCAGTATGTTTCATCTAAGAGAAACAGAGGCATCTTCCTGATAAGCAATAAAGTGGAATGAAAATCTCAGTAATTTAGAAAACTACAGTTGCAATGAGTTTGTGTAAAGGCCAGGGAACAAGAAAGCAGGATTACAGGATTTGTGGCTACTCCTGAAAAAGCAAGAGAGTGTGAGGTTTAGATTCTTCAAGGTACCCAAGTTCTTGTGTCCTACTGATTTAGGAATTAGTGCTTTATAACAGAATTTGCTTATTAAGATTTTTCCCTAGAAAGGTACTAAATTACATGTTTTAGTTTCTTGGTTTGGTGTTTTGTTTGGTTTTCTGTTTTGGTTTGGTTTTTTTTAACTGGTTTTGCGTTTCTGGGTGTTTTGATTTTCCGGGACTAAGGGATTAAATGGGAAAAACTTGGTGTTACTTTCAGAGTATATGATATTAAATAATGTGAACATAATTTAAATATTTTGGATTCAAGCATTCAAAATTTTGTCACAAAAACTTCTCTTTCTGGGATAAAAATGCCTTTTTAAAATAATCTGTAAACTGTGTTTTTATAGGCTTGATTCTATAGCTCCTTTCTCACAGATATTTTGAACTACAAGGGTGATAAAGAAGTGGTGGGAGAAGCAAAATGTTTCATTATTTGTCAGTGTCGTAATGTTGGCATTGACTGACAGAAGGAGTTTTTATAATGAAGACCCCTTTATTTTCCAATGTATGACTTGCTTTTCAGGCTAGTTTCCAGCAAACCTTGTGTCCTAGAGAAAGTAATTAATCTTGCATGTTACTTCAACAGGCTCATGGAAGCAAAGACCTGGAAGAGCAGCTGCGGTCTGTGTCCAGTGTGGATGAACTCATGACAGTGCTTTACCCAGAATACTGGAAAATATTCAAATGTCAGTTGAGGAGAGGAGGTTGGCAACACAACAGGGAACACTCCAGCTTTGACACAAGATCAGATGATTCTCTGAAATTTGCCGCAGCACACTATAATGCAGAGATCCTGAAAAGTAAGTACGGGACGCAATCCATGTTCCAACACACAATAAATGAAATTCTGAAGGCTTTTCAATTGTGTCAAAAATGCTTTAAAAGCTAAGCATTGTCAGTAAATCAACCTGAGCAGTTTGATAGGATGTGTTCTCTATAATATAAAAGCTTTGATGGTCAGCCTTTCATAAGGAAACAAATTATTCTACAGGCATATTTTAGGTATGCCCATTGTATAAAAGTGCTTTCTCAGTTCAGTAGAGAAAGTGAAGTGCTTGTCTTCAAGTACAAGGAATCCTACTTTGTAAAGGCTGTAAGAATTTTGCAGAAAGCAAAGAGGATGCTAATAGTTAGGCTCATTGAACTATTTATTCTCATTTTCTGCAATTGCATCACGGCTGGTAGTGCTTTCTTCTCTTATGCATTATGGCTTCGGAATGCCAAATAATCCACTTGTAACTTTTTCATGTTACAAGAGGATAATTGTTATGATGTTGTGCTAAAACAAGCAAAACAGTTTTCAAACCAGTATGTTTGAATACCTTTCAGTGTTTCAGATATCTTGGATGAAAATGTATTAACTTAGAGTTCAAGCAAGTGCTTGTAGGCAGAGAAATGCAGGATTTATAGCAGGAGGTGTATTTTTTGACATGATATTGGAAATTGTGTACCTTAATGGAGAGTTTAAAGTACACATAAGGCAAAATTTCCATTTTTGTTGAATAGCTTACAAAAATCTAGTGCCAGAAGGGAACGAAGGGACCTGTACAGCTGCAAGTCTTGAGGCTGTTTAGTGTAAGATTATATTTAGTAAAATTCTGTATAACATGATACAAAGTCTTTTCCCAAATTTGTGAGGATATTCTGGGCACAAAAATCATCCATCAGATTAAATCACATGGTGTACATAATTGCTAAATAGTGAGCTTTTGTTTTAAATTATACCCTTCTAGTTAACAAAAAAACCCCATGTATTTAAATTAATTTCACTTTAAGTGTATAAAATTTCACAATTGTAATATATTATATCCAAGTGAAGTACTGTGTGGGGCTGGTTAAAAGTACTTTGCTGAAGTGTGCAGTACTACAGTGCAGACTTTACTCAAGATGAGACTTGCCCCAGGTGAAGGGAGGACACATGCAGCTTTAGGTGCTGGCCAACAGTTTGAGGGAGGTGGTTCTGCCCCTCCCTCTGCTCTAGTGAGACCCATCAGCAGTTCTGTGTCCACTGTGTCCAGCTCCAGGCCCATAACACACAAAGGATGATAACCTGTTGGAGCAGGTCCAGAAGAGGGCTGTGAGGATGTTCAGAGGGCTGGAGCACCTCTCCTATGAAGATGGGCTGAGAGAGCTGGGGCTGCTCAGCCTGGAGAAGAGAAGACTCCCAGGAGTTCTCAGAACTTCCAGAACCTAAAGGGGGTCTATAAGATAGATGAGGAGAGGTGTTTTAGCAGGTCCTGTTGTGATAGGACACAGGTAATAATTTTAAACTAAAGAAAGTAGATTCACACTAGATAAAGGGAAGAAATTTTTTACTATAAGGATGGTGAATTACTGGAACAGGTTGCCCAGTGAGGTGGTAGATGCCCCATCCCTGGAAACATTCAAGGTCATTCAAGTTTGGATGGGGCTCTGAGCGACCTGATCTGCTTGAAGATGTCCTTGCTCATTACAAGGGGGTTAGACTAGGTGGCAGGTGACCTTTAAAGGTCCTTTCCAGCACAAGCCAGGCTATGATTCTGTGCTTTAAGGTGTCCTGTGCCTGTTAGGTTCCCTTTTAGCTCCACTGCTCCATGACAATATGTCATGTCCCTAAGAAGGTGAAAAATCAGCTAGAAGGTAACATTGAGAGATGTGTATTTCACTGACTAAAGAGTATGACTCTAGAAATTCATATTCTGGTTTTGAAGGTTAAAAAGGAATCCTAATTTACTGCAGGATAGTTTTGATTTTAAACAGTTACTTTATAACATGAAATTCCCTGTAACTTGGCAGGTATTGATACTGAATGGAGAAAAACTCAGTGCACGCCACGTGAAGTGTGTGTGGATGTGGGAAAAGAGTTTGGAGCAACTACAAACACCTTCTTTAAACCCCCATGTGTATCCATCTACAGATGTGGAGGTTGCTGCAATAGTGAAGGACTTCAGTGTATGAATATCAGCACAAATTACATCAGCAAGACAGTAAGTGCTCATGCTTTTACATTCATGTACTCCTTGCAAATACATTTATGTTCATGCATATTTTAAACCTTCTTATTGCTACTATGACAAAGGAAATAGTTGATTCCAAAATATGCAGGAAAAACTGGTGAAGACACTACTGTCTGGAAAGAAAACATGTTTAATGCTCCTTTCCCAAAAATATTTTTTATTTTTCAGGGGAAAAAATAAATTATGATGTCCCATTCTCAATTTTGAGATTATCCATGAAACTTAATTCTCTCGCCCTTTTTTTTTCTTTTTTCATCTACCTTATGCTTGTATGGGGCAAGCACTCCCTGGAAAACTAGCCTGTAATTTTATTTGTGTAGACTGATGCAGAACATGTGCAGACAGGATACATGTTTCAAATAAAGCCTTTTAGGAAGGGTGTTTTACTATATTAAGACAAATTAGCATGTATCTATTTGTTTTGTTGGAAGGCATCTTCTTCCAGGTGGGTGTGGAGGTTTTGTTCTTCAAGTTCAGGGTTAGTGATCATGTGGGAGTGTGCAGAGATCGTGCACTGAGCCTGTGAGCTGCCTTTAAAGCCGTATATACTACGTTATTGTAAGTAGATACAGGAATTATTGTAATTATCTTTCAACATTTCCCTCAAAAATCATGTAAAAATAGTCATACTTAAAAGCATTTCCTATGATATTTTCCTGTTATTATAGTATTTGGTAGGGTTTTTTGTTGGTTGTGGGCTTTTTCACTTTTTAGTGTAAATCTTGCTTCCTTTTTCAAGAGGATTCATCTAGCTGAAGATGCAGTACATATTTATAATGAAGACCAAAAACTGCATAGCCAGTTGTAAAATCAAAGCCCTTAGAGATGTCATTCCTTTATCAAAAAATTCCTTTATCAAACTTCTTAGTGCTCTAAGCCTTTTCTGGGGGGAATTAGGAAAAGGGAATGTAAAGAAAACAGCAAAACCCAAGAATTTTGTAGAGTGCATTTTCTGCCATCATTTCTCACTAAATCTGTCTGTCTGAAATGGTATATCCTTCCAAGAATTTTCAATCCTAAATTTAGGTTACTGGTAGGCAACCACGCAGCACAGGAGTAATGTAGCTCAAATAGCTTAAATGAGGACAGCTACAACACTGACTTTGTTCAAGCCTTACTGTTTTTCTCATCATTAGGAGAAACCAAACTCAGTTCCACTTGCTTGAAAGATGCAAATATAATCTTCATTTTAAAACCCAAGAAATGGTGCTTTTTTTTTTCCCCATGTGTTGGTAAAGTTTAGCTTACCAAAATAAAGGATGACCTCATCACAGAGAGAGCTGTTCCACATAACACAGATTTCCTAGATTTTGAGCACTATGTCACAAAATCATATCTTTCTCTTCATCTCACTGTTCACATCTATTGAGTGAACTAATTTTTTACCCAGTAGAAAATGTTCAGCACTGACTTTCCTTTTGAAGTTCTTGATGTTATTGGTGGTGATATGACGTAGGAGGAGTTAAAGATTTGAGAGACTCTGAAAAGGAAAATCTTAAAGGTCTTATTAGAAAGAAGAGGCAATAACACTGTTTTGCTTTCTTTCTTATTCTGTAAAAGCAAGCAATTGTATCTATGCGTTTTCTGTCTTGCTTCTGATTTGCAGTTTTATCTGGTCCTTGACCGAATGCAGTTTTAAAAGAACTCTTAATAAAGGAACAGACCTATAGCTATATATCATCATCTGTCACCATGTCAAATTTTTTAAAATTATGTGATCACAGTTTAACCCATGTCAGATGAGAATTAGGAAGAAAAAAAGTGTTGGATTCAAGATCCTCTGTGGAATTCAGGTACCTTAGACATCTATTTTCACCAGTTTCCCTTATTTCCTGAAAGAAATTAGTACAAATAGTTTTCTCTTAATTCACCAATTTTTAGCTTTATTTTTTGTGCATAAACTCTCTAAGATAACTTCATACTGTTCACCCTTCAGAAAAAGTGCTTAATGGGAAATTGATTTTTCAGCTGGAGTTCTTACTGTGAGGGCAAGCTCTAGCATTGGTTTGAGACATTAAAATATAAAGAAAGATTATATCAGCTTGCATCAAAATTAATTAAAAATAAAAGAACTAAGCATAGAAATTGTTTTTATAGGCAGCAAATCATTGATTTCCAGGAGAATGGACCAGATCAGATATTCCCAGATTGCCTTGTGGAACACAGTGGTGGTCCAGAGCAAGGTCAATAGTTTTCTAGTTCAGGCTGTGTTCCTCCTTTCTACATACTTAACTTCATTGACAGAAAAGTAGAAATGTATTCTGCTTTGGTTTTAATACCATTTTTTTCCCAAACCTGTTTTTGTAGTTGCTAAGGGATGTTTATACGACCAGGATTAAGATATGAGACAACTTCTTAATTAAGATACGGTACAAGATCTATGACAAAGGCTCCCTAGGCTAATTCACAAACTGCAGGAGATCCTCTCCTACCTGCAGTAGCCCAGGATGTAAGTGATGGCTTGTCTAGTAAGGATCTGTGGGAAATGTGATTGGTTGGGTTTTCATTTTGTGGTGTGGTTGTTTGGGTTTTTTTCTCTGATTTGTTATCAAGCAGCTGTTCTCTATTTCCTTGGCACAAATAATTCAACAAAGATTGTGGAACTACCTGGTGCAGTTGTAGCTTGTCCCTCAGCTGCACTTTTTTAAGTCCCACCTACAGGCACTTGCTTATAGGTTGAAGGGAAGCAGCGAGCAGATGTCAAAGAGCTGTTTCATCCCATTCTCTTTCTTGGCTGTCAGGAAGGACATTTTTTTGGCTTTTTTCAGATCACTTGTTGTAAAGGTCCTAAATCATCTTGTTTCATGGTTACAGTTATAGTCCCTCAAGGGAAAACATCTATCCAAGCAGATCAAAATTAGATTTAGAGGAGATTTTCTCACAGGAAACAAGTTAACAGCTTGAAATTGTTTGCCCAATTTGGGATGTATGTGGTGTTCTTTTTCACAGTTCAGAGATATGCCACAAGAATATTCCGTTGTTTTCAACATTAACATTTCTACCTTTTCCCATGCACTTTTCTGTTAGACTAATTATTGTAGTGATATAGTAGGTACTTTTAATAGTGGGAGGTATATAAATTCCAAATTTTTTTTTGTTAATATTTCTGGGGAAATAAAGGGATTAAAATAGAAAAAGATAGAATAAGTAACCCATGCATATTAAATAAATATGAATTTATTATGTCAAATACCTGTTGTTATGTCCCATATAAGCTTTGAAATATTTTTCAAGAAAGTTCAACAGTAAAATAATGATGATGTGCCATTTCTCAAATAGTTTATTTTCATTCTTTTCAATATAGAGATGTTTAGTTTTGAAATCAGTCTCATGTCCTTAGTTTAAAAATCTCTCTAGACACATTGTACTCTGTTACACTGGTTATATTTGGCTTGCCTTACTGACACTTTAGAAAGTGCAAAGGTCATGAGTGATGGAAACTTAGACTCAATCAATTTAAGGGAAACTTGCCAAAATAAACCACAGGCCATCAGAAGAACATGGGGTACTTAATGTAAATCTTGGGAAAAAAACCATACATAAATCCTGTATTTGAAAAGTATCTGGAATGATGGCCTTCCCACGTAATAACAGTTGTGATACATTTCAGAGGTCAGTGAGCATAATCATAATTTTATGTGTGCTGATACAATGGATATTGGCATGTATGATGATAGTGCTCAATAAATTAATTTAGCCACTGAAGCAAAGAAATACTTTGTATAAAAAGCCTCAGTTTTTCTGCTAAGTATGCTATGAAGTCCTTCTAGTGTAAAGAAGAAGCCATCAAGCCATTGATCAAAATTGCATTGCCTTTTGGGGCTTTGAATAACGTGGTATAGTGAAAGGTGTCCCTGCCCATGGCAGAGGAGACAAGTAGATGATCTCTCAGGTCCTTTCCAAACCAAGCCATTCTATGTTTCCAAGGATCAGTGAGAAGGAATATATGGAAAATTGCTTTTTCAGGAGTTCTGGCAGTGCTTTTTGTCAACACATTCAGAGATTCCCATCTTCTGTTAGATTTTTTTTCTTTTTTTTCTAAATTTAAAATTCTATTAAGTTCTGGGTTGTGGACAATACTTGGAAAAGAAACCCTAGAAACAGTGTGAAAGACTGGAAGACCTGCCATCTGGCTTTCTGTGATAAAACAGCCTTAGACTGGCTAAATGGCAGGTGTTGAATTCTTATTAAATGCATTAATTATTAATGGCTTTCAATTGTTCTTAAATTACACAGAGCTTCTGTTAGTATGTGCTGTACTCTGAGATTAACAATGTGTTACTGATTTATGTTTACAATTAGCAGCTTTTCTGGAGGAGGACAGAGCTTTGTGATTATGCGTGTTTTTCTGGGTTTGTTTGGTTTTGGGTTTTGTTTTTGTTTTATATATAACTATTTAGTTATACAATCGCTTATTGATTCTCTTGTTGCTTTCCACTGGTTTCCTGACAATGTAGTGTGGGTGGCAAAAAGGTACAGGACAGCATGGGCAAGTTGAGTCTATTTTTTTTCTTTTATTTGCCTCTCACTGGAGCAATACTCCTGAATTGCTATTTTATTTATTATAACTACTAACGTTTTGCAGAGCAATAAAATCTCTCCACTTTTCCAAGACTGCTCTAATCCCTACTGCTATCAGATCTTATGTTCTTCTGGGGACTGAAGCTCATTTGTTGTAGTCTTTGGTACTGAATATCTGTCTTTAGGCATTGGTACCTGAAGGAAATGGCTTTTCCCTTTAGAGTGAATTAGTCTGGTTTTTTTTATTGTGATTTAAAGCTGGAAAGGAAGAGAAGATTTGGGCTTCTAAGAATGCAGTAAATCCAATGTTTTAGAGAATGAGGAGTCAAACAGAAATATAAGCCATTTGGTCTCCAAGAAGAATTACCCATTTGGGCCATGTGGGTACCAGCAATAACAGCCACAGCCAACAATGGTGCCAGAAAAAGAATTGAGAACCAGCCTCATACATAGACGTGGAGGCATTTTTCATAGAAATATCCTTTCTAGGTATTGACATTTGGCTGTTAAATGTTGCCAGACGTGCCCTATAGTGACAGCAGATGTTGAGCTTATTGTTCTGTTGGATGAGGAAGGCGAGCAGAAATAAATTGTAGATGTTATCAAAACCATAAAGCATTGTTTATGGCCAGGTTTTACATAATCTGAAATGTTTTACTTAGATGAAGGTTCAAACACAAGTGATGCATGTTGAGAGTTTATTCACTTAAATAGTTTCAGTATAAACAGTTTCAGAATAAACAGTAGCAACTATTGGGTGAGGTAAAATACATTACTATTAAGAGAATTTATTTGAACAAACTGAAGGTAATTTGAGGAGGTCAAGGAAGCTAGTCTACCTTTATGTTTTTTAACTAGACTTTTTTCTCACTGCACCACTGAAGTGTTGATGGGAATAGCTGTTAGCAATATTAATCTCCAAACTGATACCTTTCACAGCTTTAGTGGAAGGATAAATGTAAATTAAGATTAATTCACATTCAGGATCATTTCCATTTCCATTACCATGATTGATACATCTCAGCTGTTTTTGTGAAATTTCTCTCAGTGCTCTCCTGGAGCTGAATAGGACAGTTGGGCAGAGACCTACCTCTTTTTAGGTGCTTTGGAAATGTAGCAGTCGTCCTGTGCTGCCACTTCCAGTGGTGTGGAGTCTGCTATGCTTTGCAGCATGACAAATTGATCTACTGCAAGAATACAGGAAGAACACGCACTTGTTTTCCAGCAGCAGTCAGGTCCATTCACAGACTCATGCTTATTTCATTTTCTAAGATTTATCAGTTCTCTCTGCAGCAGGTTTTTATTTCAGGTTCAGAAAAGCAAGGTCATACTGTCATGAGAGAACAGAAAAACAAGATTCTCTTTATATGTGTAATATTGTAATTAAGTCCATACTCTTTGTTTTGTTTCTCAATTCATACATATCCTCTGAAAACCAGCTTTCTAAGCAGGTGAATACATCCCATAATGCTATATTTTATATTTTGAAGCATTTAAAATTTCCAGTATTCTGATTACATTTGCATACTGTGTATATGACCTACTCTAAAGTTACAGATTTTTAAAGAGCATTGCAAATACATCTCAGCTAAAAATTAGTCTTTTTATACAATCTTACCAACTGGAACTGAAATAAAAAAACAATGACCATTTCTAAAGTACACAGAAGATGCAGAAATGTTCTTAAATCTATTTGGAAAAATGACTGAACACTTAAAAGGCAGCAATGTACTGTTGCCCTTCTTAAACACTATTGAAAACCAGCTTTTAAGACTTTGACCTAGTGTATTTGTCCCAACTTTTCGAGAGATTATTGAGACTTAAATCTTACAGCAAAACATACTTAATTTGATAAAGTAAATGTCCTGAACTGCAAACTGAAATGTGTGTCTCTGTTTTTCTGTTATCACTTGTTCAGTTTTACTACAAGGTATCACTGAAGCTGTCCTCTTTCACCAGTTGAACTATAATTCCCACTAAAATTAAGATTTTGTTAATTCACATACAGATTATTTTATCTGTGGATATTTCTTAATACTTTGAAAAGAAAAAAGAATCGTTTAAGATATATGTCATCAGGATAGGCATATAATTTGCATAGATAAAATACTAAAAATTTTAAAAATGTAGTATGCTGTAGTTCAAACGTTACTCATCCAGAGCTGGTTTGATCAAAGTCCACAATAATGCTTTTTTACATAAGCTTCTGTAATTGTGCAACTGATGTATTAAGTGGTAACTTACTGTCTTCTTTGCATTATCCTTCAGCATTTCAAAGTACTTTCCAAATGTTTCATTTTGGATATTTTAAAAATGCTGCCAATTTGAAGTAATCTCCTCTAGAAAAATGAGTTCTTTGAACATTTTCTTCTTGTATATTAAATGTTGTAGTAAACAAACTGGCATGTGACAGGGTTTAACACTAAAAATGTTAATTGTCACACCACAGCTATTGCATTCATTTTGCGCATAATAATTATTTAGCAGTATAATTGAACGCTGGAAGACAGCAAAAAAAATCTGAACTCAAATTCATGATAGGTTTCTCATATGTCCTTAGATGAGTTTTAGCTGGATCTGTATCAGAAGTTTTTTGCTTTGCTTTGCCTTTTGTAGCTGTTTGAGATCATGGTGCCTCTGTCGCACGGCCCCAAGCCCGTCACCGTCAGTTTCGCCAATCACACGTCCTGCCGGTGCATGTCCAAGCTGGATGTGTACAGACAAGTCCACTCCATCATAAGGCGTTCCTTGCCAGCAGCACAAACTCAGTAAGTATGAGGCTTGTCTTTCCTTCCACATTTTGAGCAAGCCTATATAATTCAGATTTAAAATACAGCTGGGAAGTTTTCATGGGTAGGATAGGCGAACTACGCCTAGCAGAATGCATTTGGCAAGGGAGCTGCCGTTATTTTGCACAAAGACAATTTTACTAAATTAACAGCACATTTTTAACCAGTAGATAAAGTGGAGCAAGATGATTTAAAACTGAAGAATATCGTATGTGGGATTTGCTTGATGAAAGAGCTACAATCCAACTGAGACTTAAAGAAAACATCAGCCTTTTAAAAGGCTTGGTTTTTAGGGAATCTTTAACTTCCAAATCTTTTTTTACATCTTCATGTGCCAGAGATGCATGTAGAATAGAATGGAAGGAGAAAATAAAGGGTTAATTGGCATTCCACAGAAGTAGTATATTGATTTTTTTGTGTGTGTGATTTTGAGTGAAAAATATCACAGAACAATCTGGCACCAGAAATCTGATTTTAAGTTATTAAAGCACTTGAAGATCTCCTTCCTTAATTTAGAGATTTGAGTGATGATTTTATGATGTATAAATATTTAGGAAATCAAAAATACATACTAGACTAACAGTTGCTTTGAGGAAGAGTCAATAACTAGAAGTCAAACTGGAATGAATTGACATTTTTATTAAGGTGAGTGAATAGAACAAATTTCTCAGATGTATTAAGCATTTTCCTCAGTGGTTTCATTCAGTTTAAGTCTGGATGTTTTGCGACATGTTCCTAAGAGTAGATTATATTCTATTTGAGTTTAATTTATTTAATTTGTTCATCAAAACATGGGTCATAAACAGTGTTCATAGAAATAAATCTATTAATAATTAGTTTAATTATGTAATTAACAGATTGCTAAAAAAAATCCAAACCCAAGAGTCAATAAGAAAGTCAAAGTATGTTGACTCTCTCCAGCTTCTCAGTGTTTCTAAGCTAAGAGCAGCTGTAATGACCACTGCAAGAGTTTATTCTAGCCAGGGAACAGCTACCTGTAGTTGAGGGAGGTGAGAGTACAGATAGCAGACTTGGACCAGCACTCACAGGTAGCTGTTTGTCCTGTGACTGAGGAATCATGCTTCAACAGAGGTAAGACAACACAGTACCAGATCAGAATATATAAAGGTCTTCTCTACTGTTACTTAATGTCTTTAAGTTTATAATCTGTGGCTTTGTGCAATGAAACAGGCAGGAGGGTTTTTTGTTGTTGTTGTTTGGTTTGATTTGGTTGGTTTGGGTCTTTTTAACAGAATACAATAATATGTCTGTAGATTATCCATATTATTTCTCAAGCAGAATTGGAAGGCAGACTAAAGGAAAGCAAGTATGCCAAGTGAGGCAGCAGGAGTGAGATCATTATTGGGATGAAATCAGGAAATGCCAGTTTGATAAAACGTGGGGCGAAGCAGGGTGATGTTAAACCTTAGCAGTTTGTACAAGTGCAGTGATTTAGTGTTTTGAAGGGGAGTGGTCTATGTGAATGATGGTCATGGATGAATACCCCAGCATCTGCATTTTTAAATGTGTGAGTAATGGTGCTCAGGGGAATGAAAAGTGCATCAAATGTGTTATATAGGTGTTGTGTTAAAAGATTAGTAGGATTTTAGAAATACTACAGAAACAATGAATAAATTACACAGCCCGGATACATGAAGTTAGGCTTGACTTGTTCAAAGATGTTATGTCAGCTGTGGTGATAAAGAAGTTGCAAGCAAGGAAGATGAGATAATACACATAAATATTCTATTAGTGAGTCACCAGACAGCTCAGTTCACTCATTCTTTAAAAAGGCAACAGCTGCTGTTTGGACTTTTTGCTTTCTTTGGTACCATTATTTTGGCTGCAAACTGTAGCAGGAAAAGAGGATTAAAGTGTTAACTTGTTTATTGTCTTTATTTTTAAAGTGAAGAGCCATCACTGCTAAAAGTCCAGTTCTTTAGGTTCAAGAAGGCTGGCCAGACTGACTGGTGAGAAAGTGTCAGCTAATGGCACATAACTTTCACATAAATTGGAACAGAATCTGATAAACTGATATTCTTTCTTAAAGTTTTGCCTACAGAATCATTTCAGAAACTGTTATCTTCTGTCTTTTGGCATCTTAAATTTAAAAATATTTTTGTACTTCAAAAAACTACATCTAAAATGATGCCTGTTACCATGCTGTGTTTGACATGCAAAAAAATTTTTATACCCTTCTATATGAGGCTTATGTTCTAGGGTTAGGTCTGTTTCAAAACAACATCAGCAAAGTACAAATACCAGGTTCTAGAAGTTGGAGCTAAAACTTGAAATATGAGAAGGTTTCTTCAACAAGTGAGGAGAACCTTTAAAAAGCTAAAAATAGGTTTTTTTCTCCTTGAGTTCTTATGGTAGTAAATCAATCACATTTTTAATTTCACAGGTGTCATGTGGCAAACAAGACCTGTCCGAAAAATCATATTTGGAATAATCAAATTTGCAGATGTTTGTCACAGCATGATTTTGATTTCTCTTCTCACCTTGGAGATGCTGGTAAGCACCTTCCCTTAAAGCATTAAATGTTGTTCTAAAGACAAGAAGTTGTAGTAATTATTTGTATCTTTTTCTGTATCAATGCTACTACTGGTTGTTGCCTGTCTTTTGATATATGCTTGTTTTTGAAACGCCATAAAAGGGGTGGATATATGGATCCACCATGGGTATGGTAGTATGGATTTGCTCATTTCTTCACATAAAAATAGGTGGGAGAGTAGACACGAAATTCTGGTACTAGTGTGACTTCTCTGCTGCTTTTCCAGACACATCTGAAGGATTCCATATTTGTGGACCGAACAAGGAGCTGGATGAAGAAACCTGCCAGTGTGTCTGCAAAGGAGGCGTGCGGCCCTCGAGCTGTGGACCTCACAAAGAATTAGACAGATCATCGTGTCAGTGCATGTGCAAAAACAAACTTATCCCTGCTTCCTGCGGGCCCAACAAGGAATTTGATGAAGAGAAGTGCCAGTGTGTATGTAAAAAGACCTGTCCTAGACATCAGCCGCTAAATCCTGCAAAATGCGTCTGCGAATGTATAGAATCTCCCAATAAATGCTTCTTGAAAGGAAAAAGGTTCCATCACCAGACATGCAGGTAAAACCACAGTTTTCATTTCCTTCATTATATTCAAGGCCTAAAATTTTGGGTTTTGACATTAACTGTCTTGTTGAATTGCTTTGTAGTCTTAAGTAAGCCTGTTGTCAGTTCAGTTTTATCTTCTATGACTTCTATAATCTCTAAGAGGAAGCTACTAGGCATAATAAGTATTCTAAAGCATATTTAGTTTCTAGTGCTCTTACGACTGCTTCTGGAACTTTTCTTCCTTTTCCTTTTTTTCCTGGTGAAAATGAACTCTAAGTTCAAGCAAGTATCATATTTTAAATCCCACTCTGTTTTTCTCCAAGAGCTGAATATAGCAATTCAAGTAACTCAAATATTCAGATAACTCAAATATTCCTAATTAGATTTCAGTACTTAGTTCTGGAGATAACATCTTGCATTTCTACCTCCTCAAGTTTGGAATCACCTAGCTCTGGGTGATTTTAGTGAAAAGTAGACATATATAACTATGAAACAGACTGCCCACATTCACCATTTAAAATAAAATTTACTCAGGAAGAAAATTTTGCAATTTCTTTATAGACTGCAGGACCTTTTCCTTCCATGACTGCTACACCCATAGCATTAGCAGTCTATATAGAAAAATATTAATGACTTTGGGTTCTGAGAAACAAACAGTATTATTTTTGCTTTGTATAGTATGTGAGGAAAGTTTTCCTTTAAAGTTCTCGTGTAAATTTTTTCAACAAATTTCTTAATTAAATTTTTGAAAATTTCCTAAACAATGCTATTTAGATCAGGAAGATTTACTTATTTCTAATATAGGGAAAGTATTTCTATTATGTGAATGACAAATAACAATTCAGGCACTGCAAATGGAAAATAGCAAATTGGGACATTTAAATGTCTGTGTATGATGCTTATCAAAAATAAACCTTATTTAATATTTAATCTAAAATTAGTTAGTTGGAATAAATATATTGCTAGATATATATATATATTCATCTTCATAGTGAAAAAATGTCAAATATAAGTAGTGACACATGTTGAAGTCTCTAAAATTAGGGAATAGATTATTAACTGACAGTACTTGTTTACCATATTTGGCCTTTTAAGTGACATAGAAGAGTTGTTAAAAACATCAGAAATTATTTCTTCTCTATAATTCAACTCACATCATTTCAATTTTATGTTTGCAGAAGGAAAGAAACCAGCCTGGTTACAGAAATAAGAGTTACATATTACAAAGCCTTTGCACTATAGGTTTCACTTCCAGCAGTGCTACAAATATAAACCACCTACATTTTAAAAGAATATTCACAACTGGAGAAGTCAGGCACTTAAGAAGCTAAGAAATGCCATAATAAATATCTGATGTTGATTTCAATATCTCTGTTGATTTAAAGACTTAGTATTTGAGGGAGGAAATTAAGTTCAGCCTTTCTCTGTTGTGATGTTGTTGAATACAATAGAGTTTGAATAATTTTCTCACTTCCAAGAACAGCATGATATAGGATGCTTTTACCTTTTTTTCTAAGCTATTTTTCTTTTGTCTTTGAGTGCAGAAGAAAGTTTCATATATGTTGCTACTTTAGACCTCTGGAACCAGTAGTCCTGTAGATGTTAGCGCTGTTAAAGGGGACAATCTCTCCTCCTTAAGAAAAGACTTAGCATAGGTTTCTCACATTTTGACACTGTCCAACATAAAAGGAATAAAAGTCCTGCAACATCTTTTTTATCTTGGAAAGATCACTTACTGCTTAAAACAGCACCAATTATACAATTTAATTGATATAATAAAAATATAAAATGTATGAAATATACAAATTTATTAAAAATAAATAGAAGTACCACTCTGTCTAGATTTGTGCTAGACATGTGGGCCCTAGACATGAGCATAATCCTGTAGTCATGTCCTAGACAGCTCTCTGTCCTACAAGTAGTGCTTGTAGCTTCTAGTTTTGAAGAACTTATATTTTTATGCACTGTACCTAAAATGCCTCTGCCTCTAGTGTTCCACCTTGCTTCAGATGAAAGGAATACAAAATCATCTACAAAGCACAGGACAGGAAGGGAAAAATGCTCTCAGCATACTACTTTTTAAGGTGGTTATGCTGTTTATCAGCCCAAGAAATAGCATTTACTCTTGTTTCATCTGTGGAGTTGTTAGACTGCCCACAGTGACAATCTGGGCATTCTGCATAGCAAAAATTCACAATTATTGACATAAAGAGAAAGTTGCTGCTGCTTTGCCCAGCAGTATGAATAGTGACTAAACATCTACCTTAGCTCCAGCATGCTCAGATTATCCTCATTGAAACAGACCTCTGTCACACGAAACCACTCTGTAAACAGCATTCAGACCAAATCTCTTGAAAGACCTGGTCTATTGTTCAGCAGCTTCCTAAGGAAACCACATTTATGTAGTTACAATGACTGTGCTGCTATTCACCCTGTGCTACCACCTCTGAAATTTATTTTGGTCAGTTTTGGCTGGGCCAGATAACTAGGAACTTCATCTGCTAAGCACTTTAGAGGAGGAGAGGGACTTTCTTGCTCTGTTGAAATGTCCCAAATAAGGATAAGACTGAAGTAACCTGACCTTGACTGCTGCTAGACACAAACTCACATGGGAGAGGTGCTGAATAGCACTCTCAGCTGTAAGTTGAAGTTCACAAGGAGGCATGAATCCTAAACAAAGTGAACTCCTCATGCTTAATGTTTGCGTGACTGCTTTTCGTTGTGTACAGTCATAGGTGTGCAGAAGAGTTTGGCTTTCCCTCTTTTTCTTCTTGTTTCATTTTACTGCCATTCAGGACCTGAAATGGTCTGAACTTTCATGGCAGAGACAGCAAAAAGGTGAGCTCAGTGTTTCATCCAGTGTCTCTGTGGAGTACCTTTTCTCCAGACCAAACCTAGTGCTGGTTGCCTATTCGCTTACAATATTAGATCTTTCCACAAACCTTTTTGTTGCCTTTTACCACTGTTTCCAAACTTTTGGAGGAATAGAGCAGTAGGGGTTTGAGAGATTCCCATGAGCTAGTACACTGATTTCAAGTATCTATTAAGTGGCACTAAATAATGTGACTCTCTTAATTACAGAGACCACAGTGGTGAACTGTGATAATCTATGTAATTTATCATATAATCTATGATAAGTGACATTGAAAACACTGAACATGATGTGACTGGTTAATAAATATCCCATTTCCAGTCTTCCTCATTCCTTGTTGCTTTCCTCGTACCCAGATTCATTGGTTGAACTGGATGGTGTGAATTAATGTAACTGTAGTGCAAACCTCATATCATAAACAAATTATTGCAAAGTAGTAACTTAGTATCCAAAACAAGCACACAACATACTAACTTGTTTGCAACAACAATAAGAGTAACCACAAGCCTGAAACAAGAATACCTAGGGAAGAGGAGAGTGACATTGCACAATTTAGCGTGCTGTATATATGCAAGTAAGAGTTATCATAATAGATGATAATATCAGTGTTTCACAAACAGGCACATATTATTTAAGTAACAGCTTTAAGTATAACTGTGCTGAAATTCAAGACATATACTTTTGTCTTTTGACTCATTGCCAGTGTCTGAAAAAATCACAGACTTGTACTTTGTCTCCATTATACACCAGAAAGTATTTAGCATTGTTATTGTAAGGTTATTTTGGGTCAAGTTCTTGTTTTAATAGAAAAATTAAATAGGAAAAGGAAGGGTTCAGGGACAACCAGAGATATTATCTTTGTATAAGTTCTATTTTTCAGTCAAGGAGTTGGTGAGGAAAACTGCTGCTGCTGCATAGGGAGATGTGATTTGTGGTTCAATGCTGTATTTCTGTTAAATTTATTTTAGTTGGGTAGACACTAATTCTGTTCTTTCTCCATTAACATTTATCAGAAAAATAATAAATAGGCTCTGATTTTTCTTCAGAATGCACACAGATGCAATATGAATGCAGATGTATTCCCACTGGCTCAGAGACTGGCTGTGGGAATTTGCAACTTGAAAGGAAGTACATTCTCATTTTCAAGATCAGAGTCACAGTGTAACATATGTAGACAAACTTCTCTCAGGCTTATTGAAGTAGTCAATAAGATGAGAAACAATCTTGGATTGGAGGATGATAGATTTGGTTATCAATTGATTCTGGATTACCACCTCCAATTTGCAGCATGCAGTAGGTTATAACAAATCAATCTGAGTACAGAAATATATCTTATTTTCAAAATAAACTTAAATGCTACTTAAGATTAGAATGAGACTACAACTGGCAGTGTGATAAAAAAAGATCCATATGTATCTGTTGCAATAGAATAATTTCTCTTCAGTATCATTAGTTATTGTTTCATTGTCTTTTGTGAAGAATCGTTCAACTAAAATTGTTGCAAGAGCCTAAAAAGTTAAAACATATATATTTGTAGGAGTTAAATATTCCGTTGAGAAATGGCAATGTGAAGGCTTTCTGCTCCAGTTAACTATAAATGCTCACGTTATATTAATGCTCACTTTTTTCCCCTTTCTTTAGTTGTTACAGACCTCCGTGCACAGTGCGGACGAAACGCTGCGACGCTGGCTTCTACTTCAGCGAAGAAGTGTGCCGCTGTGTACCTACATACTGGAAAAGACCACTTGTGAATTAGCAAAGAGAGCACTACTTGCTACCTTGGTGTACATTTTTCCATTAGAACGAAAGAACAGCAGAAACTTTGCTAATATTTGGAATTAAATGTTCACCAGAGACCCTGTGGGGCTTTCGGAGACAGACTCATGCTTTTCTCAAGACGTGGAAAGCAAATGTAGAAAACAACTGGGGTTCACATTTTGTAAAGAACTCAATGAGGACTTATTTTCTGTCAATGACCAAACAGCCTAGGTTCTCCTTCTTGTGATTTTTTTTTTAAGAGATAATGACTATATAATTTATTTCCACTAAAACCATCGTGCAGCATTTCTGTTTATAGCAGTAACAATTGTTAAAGCTCACTGTGATCAATATTTTTATATCATGCAAAGTATGTTTAAAATAAAATGGAAATCGTATTATATAATGGTGAGAATGTTTAATCATCTGCCTAAAAAGGAACTCATATTCAGCTCTATTTTCTAGATTCTTAACAGGGAAAGAAGCATTAAGGAGAAAGAATTTTTTTTTTTTAAGGAACGCTGCTGACATTTTCTTGTACCTGTTATGTTTGCCATTTGGAATAGAGTTATACTGAGGGTTTTGTGAGCCAGTGGTATTGCTGTCTCTAGAATGGAAATAGCAAAGAAGGCACAATTAATAACCAGGAGAACATTGGATATTCTGTACATTGTCCAACTATAAGGACTATGTTTAAAGCATAGCAACAACTACTCACATTCCAATACATTCATCTCCTATTTTATTTCTTGGTGTCATTCCCAAGGAAAAGTATAAAATGATGTCTGTTCAAGGTTATTGGCAAGAAAGTGGAAATACCAAGACTGCTTTTTATTTAGTGTTACAGGCTACATTGTAAATTTTACAGCTAAATCTTTCAAAATGCTTTGATGAGCTTTACCCTTACACAGTCAATCAGATCTCTTGATCAACGTATACAGATGCAAATATATTTTGAAGGGGAAAAATATATTCCAATGGGGTCATGAAAGGACTTATACCAGTCTGCTGTGGATTGACACAGTATCTGCATTTAAAAAGTCTCTTTCAGAAAATATGAAATCAAACATCTATAATTTTAAAACAAGGTAAGATTTTAATTTGCATGGGAAGGGCAATCTATCCAAAATTCAAATATATCAGAAGTTGGAAGGAAGTTCCTTACTTACAGAAACTTTGTTGGGTGCAGAGTGGAACAAGCAAAGCTGCAAAGCAAGATTTTTGTGACAGGAATGGTCAGATGTGTAGAAATAGTTGTGCTGGATCTAAGCAAAAGAGTTAAAAGAGTTAGTGATGAAATAGTATTATATGCTAGAACATTGGCCAGGAGGGGTTGTTTGTCTAGATTCTTTGTATTTCATAGTTCCTAAAACTGAGTGAAATTGGTAATTACTCAGTCCCCATTGTGAGTTGAGGCAGTCTAACAGGATGGGAGATACTTAGAAACTTCACACTTTCCTCTGTCTGCCTGCTCTGCTCAGTGTTCTTCCTAAGAGGCCAGCTATTTGTTATCCAACTAGGATAACAGGGTAAAGTTTAGGCATGCAAATACTGAACAATGTCTTTATTACTATGTTGCTTCAGCAATCAACTGCAGGTAGAAATGTGGATGACAATTTAACATTGATGTACAACTTGAGCTGTTGTAACAACTCACACTTCCCGTCAGTAGGATTAGTAGTCACGCAAATCATCAGTGTCTAAATTGGCAATGTCAACATAATAGCTAGAGGTTAATGATCAAATTTAATTCAGTATTCAAAAAAATCCAAGCATCCACATCTGTAGGTTACCTTCTTGAAGGAAGCCTAAAATACCTTAAGAAAGAATTAAATAACAAATTGAATTATTGCCGTGACTGGAATTGGTGAACCAAAACCACTACACATTTATAAAGATTTGAAAAAAAAACAAACACCGTAGGTGAAGATTTTAAATTTCTATCCTAGCCCAGTACAGAAGTGAGGCAGTGAGTGAAGCAAGACAAACCAAATCTGGTACCAGGAACAGAGCCTAAGTAAGCAGGTATCTAACTAACATATCAAAAATGTACTTCTGCTTATAAAGGAGAAGGGCACAAGTGAAGGCAGAACAAAATCTTCATTCCATCAAGTTATTCCACATAGTTTATAAAAAGTACATGTTAAAATATTATGCAAATAAAAAAACAAACCCTACTAAACTGAGCAATGATCAAATGTCTAAATTTGTTTAAAGGGATCATGAAAACTGCTAATAACCCCATTGTGGCTAAGCAGGTACTTGGATTTCTACTGAGTGAGCATACCACACTCAAAAATTGTAAAACCCATGTAAGTAGGGAAGGGAAGACAGGAAGTTCAAAAATGAGACCAATGAACAAGAGGCTTCAACTTTATCCCAGACACCAGCATCCAATAAAAATTACTGTCTTGAGTGCATGTTTTTTCTGGTTCTTAACTTTCCAGGTATTGAGACTTTTGGGCACCAATTATGCCAATCTAAGTAAAATAAGATTTATAGAGAGTAAATTCCTGACTTGTAAAAGTTACCCCAAAATCAGGTTTCTGTCTGAGCAAAGTGAGTAGTTAACCATTCTCAAAATTATGCATAGAATAATACACACAAGCAGTTGGTAACATTTTCTGATAGTAAGAATCTCCAGGTCTACTTTCCTTGAGCAGTGTTATAAAAATGCATTATATATAACACAAACATCAGAATTATTATCATTACTATTGGATAGACTCTACAGATTCTATGTGATAAATGTGATTCCATTTATCTCCATACTGTCATGAAATAATCTATAGAAGAGGTCTTCCTTGCATTTATTACATAAAGTAGCTTATAGGTCTACACCATTTTCAGTTTTGAAGTGATACTCAATTATGATCTCTTTCAAATTTTGATCTTCACTTCAAACCTTGATATTCTTAAAAAAAATAAAAATAGGTTATACCAATTAAAAGGAGATTTGAAAGATAGATGATAATTCTATATGCAAGTTACTCTGCACTAACTCCAAATAAAAACTTTTATTGTTATTTGTCTAAAATCCATGTACCTTGTACAAAAATTACACGGTGGTTGGGAGAGGGAGAGTGCATGTAGCTGCAGTAAATCACATTTAATAGTAAACAGACTTATGCTTGCATTTCATCAGGAATTTACGGCAGTTTCTGTACTCTTTCAATATTGTACTCTGGGGAGACCATAAATTCTGCAGGGTAAGCCCTCTTTACCTGCACTGCCAGAGGGACACGCTATTTACAGTGTGAGTGTTGTTAGTCAGCTGACATGTTTGTTTAATCCTTGCTCAACAAGTTGATAGTAAATCAGGTCTCTCAGCTCTATTTGAAAGACCAGCATGAAATCTTGCATATGTACTGTATCATCTTGAAAGGCTTAGTGTTAAGATTGCTTTCAGTATTCTCATTTCAGTCTTTAGATCTCAGTTACAACTCCAGCTGCACTTGAATTTTAGCCCATATCCCATTTTTTTGAAACATAACCGCCTATGCAAAAAGACAGGAATGAAATAATTTATGCAGTCAGTATGCTCATCAACAAATTAGCCTGAGGAGTAGACTGTGTTATTTTAAATATTATTTATTTTATATTTAATTTAAGGATATATTCTTAAAATGATGTGATATATTTATTTTTGCATCATTCAGAGGTACAAATGGTTGCTGTCAGGCAGAAAAGTTTGAAAGAGATCAATTCAGAATTTTTAGAATTTTTTGATTTGGAAAATATGATACAGGATGAATTCTTTATATTATAGGTTTCCTGCTTCCTCGAAGAAAATAAAAATAATAGTTGATAATTTATTTAATAGCTCCCTTTTGTTCTGTTTCTCTTTTCATTTTGCATTGCAGATAAAACTCTTGGGAAAGAACACAGGACAACCTTCTAACTGAGTGAAGAAATAATAAGATCAATTGGACCAGGTATTTAATTTTTTTAAGTTAAGTCATATTAATGGTTGATAAGAAATAATGAAATAAGACCACTTAAATACAGGTTTAAGACTCCACAATACACTAGAGGTCTCAAAAGCTCTGGAGAGATGAAAACTTTTTTGTAGAACATATGTCTGGACTCATCTATACTTTCTTGTCCAAATGTTGCAATAGAATGTGGATAGTAGAAAGCATTAGGAGGTCACCAATTTTACAATCACAAGTTCAAAAATTTCAGTAATTTATCATTAAAAATTTTATTTTGTCTGTAGTCTGGATCTGTGAATCAGGGGACCTTATTTCAGCCTGAGAATGCACTGAATTACAAGTAGCGTATTCCAGAAAAAATAATAAAAATCTTAAAACACCGTGCTTTGCTCTTTTGTATAAGCATTTCTACTTTTAGCAAACAATGACAGAAACCTCTAATAAGCGTATATTACCATTTATTCCCTTTTCTTCTCAACAAAACCCTGTCATGAAAATAACATTCTGTAGATTCAGGTATTTTTCCTGTTCCTGAGTGAGGATATTGTGTCCATTCATGAGAGTCACTGACCTTTCAACTACATTTAGCAAACTCTTTATCCCTTTTCTACATTTATAATCAGCTGTATGTGGTCACTGAACTCTTCCCCTTTGCTCTCTTTCTCAACTTAAATTACTTCTCTTAGATTCCATATCTCAGTTTCCCCATAAGAACATCTGTAGTTCCCTGTCAGCCTTTTCCACATATCACTGTTAACTCCAACCCTTCTATTTCCCTTTTATATCCAAGCTCTCACTAAAAATAGCATTTCTTTCTTCTCTGTTCTCATTAACACTGCTTTCTTCTCTCTCTTAAATAATCATGCCAACATTGGGATTAATCTCATTTTAGATACCTAGAATTACTCTTCACTACACATACATGAAAGCAAGTGTTAAAAAAAAAGTCTAGAACTTCACATTCTAAGTTTGCAAATCCAATCTGTCTAAGCAAATAATAATAATAAAAATAATTAAAGTTGACAGCTCCCCAAAGCAAACTTGCAAAAAAAAGATAGCAGATATATTGATCACCCTAGCAGATACCACTTGAAACAGAAAGGATAATTTACAAACAAAAAACCCAATTTATAATATCACTCTCCCAGTGAAAAAATTCAAACTTTAATTCTGCTGGATTCTGCATACTACCCCTGCAGTCTAACAGTGCACTCACCCAGTCCTCGATGTCCAGCACAGCATTTGGAGCTAAATTCAGCCTTGTTATTGAGTTTGTGTTCACATCTCATTCATGCTGTGAAGAGAATAAAATTTTGGGTTCAAGGGCGGGTAAGGAGACTTATACATCCCACAAAACCCGTGAGGTCTGTGCTCTTCCTTAGGACAGATGTACCCATCAGCTGCTTTGCAGCACTGTGAAAACAGATGAAATGGGGTTATGGAATCTTTCCCAGAAGAATAATGCCACTTTTAAGGATAGATGCTATTTGTAAGCTCAAATCTTACATCTTGTGGATGTACTTTTCACTAGCCTGCACCCTGCCCAATAATTTGGATGCAGAACACTTTTGGGTCAGTGTAGTCCATGGGTTACAATCAGAGTAGATACTATTGGTTTCAGCTTATCTAATCAGTTTTTGTAAACCATTTAAGAGATGCTTATTTTAAAGTGCAGTAAATAACCTCTAACTGAAGCACAAAAATACCTTAGACTTGTATTGCTTTCATTAAAAAAAAAAAAAAACAAAAAAAAAACCATAGTCTTATGAACAGACACACTGCCTGGAGGCTTAGTTTGAAATAAACTCAAGCAAAATTCAGGTAAGTGCTAAAAATACAAACACTGAAATATCTTTCTGATGTTAAATCAAGTCAGTTACATCCACTAGAGGAAGAACTAGTACTGAGATCTAACTTCACTTACAAACTATGAACAAAGTATGAATACATGCTGTATGTAGAGATTAATCTTTTATCAAATGTAATTTCCAAAAATAAGAGAGTGATTTTTCAATTACATATTGGTGTTATCTGTCAGGAAACTAGAAGGCTGTGTGACAGCACATTCATATATTTATTTGAAAGAACAGGCTGTGCAGCAATGAGATGTCTTGATATTGCTGCAGGTATTATATATAAAAGATCAGTATTCTTTTGAAAGATTGATAATATTAGGTTACACTTTAGAGAATCCAAGTGGTAGAAGTTTATCTGTTCATTCAGTACAGTTTAAAACATTTTAAGTTTAAAAACATTCAGCTTTCATAATCATAGGTCTTTATGTTTCAAGGTCTATGAGTTAACATTTTCTTTTATTATGTCCATTGTTCTTTGAAACATGTAAGATGTATATCTTATATTCTTTAATGGTAAATTAATTTGAAAAGCAGTTCTAAAATATCTATTTTTATTTTAGTAACTCTAACAATGATAAACAACCAGTGGGTGAATAAACGTCACCTTTCCTAGCCTACACTCTCAGTTCAGTTATTCATTCTATCTCCAGTCACAGTCCTGCAGAACTGTGCACATGGATTCCTAAACCAGCATCCTCTCTCTGAGTGGTTTCAAGTTGGGAATGAAGCTGCAGCCACCAGTGCCAACAGATTCTGGCTTCTTCTGTGACTTACCCATCAGGCAGCTTCTAGGGCCAGCTTGGAATGAAGATCATCTGTATAAGGGGGTTTCTCAAACTCCCAGGAAGAAAAATTAATACTCAAAAAAGTAAAAAATAAATTAATTACTAAATAAATAATAATCTTGACCACTGACAAGAATACCAAGAAGAGGTTAGCTAAAGGCAAGTCAATGCCATACATCTGCAGGAAGAGGCTTGTTGCTGACATCACTGATTCTTTCTTCTGGTCTGAATGGTATTACTCATTTCAAAGGCATCATTGTAAAACTGTGATCAGTCTGCAGAGTAGCAAGGGCTGGTAAATGTCATCAAGCATTCTTGCTCTTTACAGGTTGTTCTAACATCGTTGATCACCCAAGAAGGGAAGAACTACGTTTACTCAAGAGTATTTTACCCAAAAACTCCAGGTTTCACAGATTGGTAACTACAGCTGTTACAACTCCCTAGCTTGAGGAGACATCATGGATAAGTTTTGTTCCCGTTTCCACGCAAAATGAAGCAGGACATATCTACTGGGATTTCTTGTTAGCTCTCCCAGAAAGAGCCAGAAACACTGTGAACCTGAAAGCATGCCTTGTGGAAAAGGGACTGAAAAAATAAGACAGAGAAAATTGAAAAATCTCACCATTTATGAAGTGTTAATTAAGATTAAGAGCATTTGAAACAACTTCTACTGACAGCAAAACCATTCGTATGAGGTTTGGTAAGTTGTGAAACAGACAGCTTAAAACAAATTGTGGTCTCCACTGTTTTGTCCCTGCCCTGAGAGTTTGCAACACAGGGAAATGCCACACCAAAACATAGCTAAGCCTTAAGCATACTCACCAGTCAGTGCCTAAAATCTCCTTCTTACTGAAGAATACGTAGAGTAAAATGAAAGGATATGTAAAGGAAAAATACACAATTAATTAGATTCACAACTGATTATGTAATCACTGTGAGTGATACCTAAACCCTAAACTTAGACCAAAAAGATTCCTCTTTAATTTGCTCCCAATTCATACAAGGCAATTTCTGAATAATTTTCCCTAACCTGAAGATGCACTTTGGCAAATGCCTAGAATGCAGGATATATACCTAAACTCTAACAAGGCATTTAAAGATGACTTCTCTCTTTAATCTGTGGAGTAAAATTCAGTAGATACTCATAAAGTTCTAGCAGCTTTATGCCCAAAACTCAAGTGAAAAGTTCTCTTAGTTCTGTTTAAATTATTATACTTTGTATGAAATAAGTAAGTAAGATGCAAGTCATGTTCTTGTAACAAAACACCAGATGTCAGAGAAGAGACTGAACTGTCCTGGATGTTACCACCTGCTGTAAGCCAGTAGTTCTGGAAATTTTACAAGTATGGGAATAAATCCTTTTCATCTAGTTCACATGACTATTTCCCATTTCTCATGGGAAATGCTCTTGTCATGCTTTTCTTCTGTAGGATATGGCATGCTTTGCTCTCTTTGAGTAAGTGAGATGCAGTGGTTCTTCAATGTGCAAAGAAACTCCACATGTTTTTGTAATTTTGCTGTGATTTCATTAATTAATAGGGGAAATTGACACAGCTAGAACTTGTTTATACTTAATTTTCAGCTGCCTTGCCAGGTGTGCTCTTGATTATTTTGGAGTATTTCTTGGTTTACAATGCTTATTTCATGATTATTTAATACTTTATATATACCTCAGTGAAAGCAATACATTTCTATTTCCTAAGCTGTAATCTTTGTGTGTAGTAAGGTATAACCACTAAAAGAATTCAAAAAATAAAACCATTTTGAATAAAAAGCCTCTTTACTTAAACTCCAATGTTTAAAATCTCTTAAAGAGTTAAATAAGTAGTAATCTCACAAGTCTTTTTACTTCCCATCACACACTTTGAATACTAGAGAAAATACAGGACTCTAAGGAAAGGACTGGGCTCACAAATCTAGCAATTCTCTTAGTGGGCTTCAAGACTACTTAATCTGAATTTATATGAGATAGAGATCTACACATTGGCCATAAAACTGTTTTACACCTTATTTGCATTGTGTCTGATGAAGCTGTCTACTAAACCAGAAAACTTTTAATTTGACATTTTCTTGCAGTAAAAAATTGTTATTGAAGCAATTAAATAATGTTCTGCTTGCCTGTCTTCAAGACCCAAATGTGTAAATTGATACTTAACACTCACATGTCCAAATTTATCTTAGCAGAAATGAAAAAAAAAAACAAAAGTAATTGCCTTACAAAGAAAAAAAAAACCATTCAGGAATTGATGAGAGCTGATTTATTCTACCTCTAAAGCCTTGAAAGTTTGTTTTTCCCCTTTGATACTGTTAATTTATCCTTATTATTTGCATTGCCTACATTTTCTTTTGTCTTTACACCAAATAAAACAATCATTGACCTAAATGGTCATCTGCTGAGTAGAAAACTATAAGCAGAGAAGATTGCTCAGCTGGATCATTCCATCTGCTAAGACACATCGTGTATGGGAAAAGCATCAAATATGCTCTTAATGCACTGAAAAATAATGTTATGAAAGCTAATTTTTCTTTAGTTAGAATTCTGATACATTCTATTTTACTTCCAGATTACCCCAAAGAGTATGCTTTTCTAACAGATCTAGTCTCTTATGCCAAAATACAAAAAAAAGTTAAACATGCTCTCTAGAGATACTTAACTATAAATGAGACAGCACTGCAAGGTTTTCATATAACTCCATAAAAACATAATTTCAGTACTGTTCATCTCTTTCATACATTTTCAACAGATGAAAAAATATATTTAATTGAAAAATAAACACAATAGAAATAGCTTTCTCTTGCATAAGCCATTTCAGACCAGAATTAGGCTGTTTTCTAAACAGTCCATGAAGAGCAGACTAATTCCCATGACAAGATGCAAACAAGACATAGCCTCTATTTCACTGCAAACTTTGATGAGAATTAGAAATGCTTGAAGTTCTGGACAACCAGGTAGTAAAATCTGGTATCCAACTCTTGTGGATAGTGAGACAGTGGCTGTCTCACTGTATGATGTCTAATTCATATATAATGTGCAGTTTATATAGAGTCTGATCCCCCATAATGTTTACAATACAGCCACTGGCCAACTTTTCTGAGCCATTTTGATCCTTTTCCTGCAGCTACTGTTTCTGTGAGAAGCACCAGTATCTTCACAACAGCAAGGCAACAATCCCCCTTCTGGCTCAGTTGGCTTCATCCTTCTGTATGGAATCTCATAACCCCACATCTGCACACATCCTGCTAAGAAGTATCCAAAAAAATCTGTATTGTGGTCCAGAAAAGGGGAGTTGTTGCCTTTGAAAGACAGGACAAGAGGCAGTGAGGAAAAATAATGCATAACAGTCTGGATCTGGAGTAAAACCATCTGTTCCCATTCCCCCAAGGATGCCAGAATTGTAGCTCAGTAAGGCTATTTCTTTTCTTCCCATTGCTTTCTATTGAAATTAATATTTCGGTCAATTTGTACAGAGAAATAGGTCTTGAGTTCTAACATGCTTCAACATTGGGAAGTGCTTCCCTGGCAGAATTTAAATACTCACATCCAAATATAGCAAAAAGATGCTTCAACTATAGCATAGTTCTTGGTGACCTCTCACAATTATGTCCTTTTTTAATGGCTGATCAAGAGAGTAGCTTGAGAGAGTTCTTATTTTTTGTTTAAAAAAAATTTGAATATTCATTTCAAAGTATAGAATATGTCTGGTTTTTTCCTAAATATTAACAACAGTTGCTAAATTCCTAGATATATTTCGATAACTGATAAAGCATATACAATATATCTCTATAGGAATAAATAGATGCATAAATAAATAAATAAATATGAAATATATATACAGGCAACTACAGTGAAAAAAAACAAACACAGAGATATGATTTTGAAGGAAATCTGGAGTAAAACCATTGTTTTGAACTCCTTCCTATTTTGCTAGATAAAATGCCATCACAGATACATACAAAAATAAGATTGCCAGGAACAAAAAAATCTCTTTACAAATACTATAATTTTTTTCCAATTAAGAATGAGAATTTTAACCTGAGCAAATAAATTATCCTTCTACTAGGTCTTAGAGCCGATAATCTCAGATACTGCAGCAGTTTGCAATACTTTTCAAGTGTGTCCCATGAGACATGATTTCCTCAGTACATATTATGAATTACTTAGAGAAAATGTTTTTTTTTTACTTATTATGGGTAAGTGAACATATGTCTAGCTTTTTGTAAGAAATTGTATTTTAAATAGCATTGCCTGAAATTAATTTTATGTAAAATGGTACATCAAGTCTCTCTGAGTTCCTGTCACCTGTTAGCTTCACCACTTATTTTCTTGTGCAATCACTCTATAGGGATTTCTCTCCCAACGTTGTTTCTGTAGTTGTTAGTTGATTCCCTATTCACCTCCCCACTTCCAAAACTGAGACCAACTGCTATTTGCCCCTGGATCAAACCACAGCCAGTGTTGGAGCATCCAGCCTCTTAGATATATTTTCTGCCTAGAATGATAGCAAGCTGTCATAAAAAAGGCCTGAATGTGGCATCTTATACTTTCTCTCCTAATAAGCAACTCAGACCCAAAATTGAGCACAGTGATTTTAAACTTCAGATATTTACATTGCAGGACATTTAGCATCTCCTCTAATGAGACTCACCTACTCTTTGACAAGATGTGGCAGTGAAAATACCAGTCTTCCCACTATTCTACATACAGCTTCTCCCACTTTGAATTACTTATTGAGAAACAGAGATCAAACTCTCAATTCTGGTTTTTGTAGCAAATTTCTAAATTTTTGCAGGTGGGTAAGAAAAAGTGCTCTGCTGAATGCAGTTTTGCCTTTCCAATTTCATTTTACATGCTAGCTGCACACTAGTTACAACTGAAGACTGAAAGTCTTCACTGGGCATAAAATTCTGGTTAAAATGGCCTGATTCTCGTGATTATATAGGGCATAGTTACACTGACAAATTAGTAATTAGTTTTGGTTCTGTTAAGCAAACGCATAAATATTTCTGAGCTCATTTGCTTCCCGAGTACAAACTTGTATAGTAGCTGCTTACACTGGATATGTAATTCCAGCTGCCTTTCCACACAGCATGGTGAAACTGTACAACTTGTGGATGAAAACAGGAAAAATTATTACTTTGGATCAAAGCCCTCTACGTTTTTTTCTGTGGTTGGGACATAGGAAATTTATGTGATGTTATACTCCAATCATTAGTATCACGTTTGCTCAGTAGTCAAGTAACCACTTGTTCCTAAATGGATGACTGTGCCAGCAGCATTTTTTGGGCATAAATTAAATGCATATTTGACACTCAGTTCTGCATCACTTAGAATGCTTTCCAGAAATATTTTAAATAGTAAGTCTAGGAATACTAATTATGCATCATTCAGCATTACGAAACATATTTTTCAGCAATTACTGTCTCTAAATATTTAATCCAGTTTTACCCAGTATTTGGAATAGGAAATAACTGAACAATCTCATTTTCAGCTTCAAAGTATTGGCAAAAATTGATTTCCTAAAAAAGCTGCCTTTAAGATCTCATAGGCCAATAGCAGTCCAACCCAGATATGTGCCCAGTTGGCTCCAGAGAAACCCTCTAATTGGTTAAAGCACTTCAAAAGTCAGTAGGAAATCCAACTCAGACATCCAAAAACTCATAAAAAATGATGGGATCATAACTGAAGTACATCTGCACCAATGCACACCACATGGACAGCAACCAAGAGGAGCTGGGAGTCATTGTGCATCTGTTGCCATCACAGAAAGGAACTCTGGGCTTCTCAGTGAAAATGAGATCCTGAGGGGCTGGAGCACGTCCAGAGAAGGACAACAAAGCTGGTGAAGGGCCTGGAGAACAAGTTTTATGAGGAGCAGCTGAAGAAGCTCGGGATGCTCAACCTGGAGAAAAGGAGACTTGGGGGAGATGATCTGGCTGTCTACAACTACCTGAGAGAGGGTTTTAGTGAGGTGGGAATAGAGCTCCCAAGTAACAAGCAATAGACTGAGAGCAAATGGTCTCAAATTGCACCAGAGGTGGTTTAGATCGGATATTATGAAAAAATTCTTCACTAAAAGAGTTTTCAAGCACTGGAACAGGCTGACACAGGGAAGTGGTTAAGTCACCATTGCTGGAGATATTTAGAAGGCATGTAGATGTGGCACTTGAGGACATGGTTTAGTGATGAAGTTGGCAGTGCTAGCTTTAGTTTGGAATTGATGATTTTAGATGTTTTTTTTCCAACCTAAATGATTCTATGACTCCTTTATTCCTTGGATGCAGACATCTCCCCCAAACATTTCACACAGAAGAGTTTGGCACAGAAAAGAAATTATACCCAGCTACGACCAAAAGTGCTTAAGAAAAAAGAGTGGTATTAAATGTCAGATGTTTAACAATTCTGTTGAAGTATCCAGAAGTCATCTTATTCATGCTGACCAGAATACAGTAATATTAGCAGAATATGAAAAGGTGATTTCTGAGACTAAATGTAGCAAGAGTTTTGTTTCAGACACCAAGCATAGCTGACACTTCAAGGCTGTCAGGTATAAATGCAAGGCCTAGAGAAGACTAGGATTCACTTGGATATTTAGGATGCCACTGGACATCTCTCTCTCTAAGCATTTGGATTGAACATTGAACTTTTACTTTCTCAGTTAATTCTTTTTATTATATTAGTTTAATTTCTTGTTTCTATCTGAGACACTTAATTATTCAATTGTATTACTTAACTAATTTAGGCATTATTAAAATTTTATTACACTCTTGTCCTAAGTGGATTCAGTGCATAGTTTTAATATTTTTTCATCTCCACAGTACTTGATAAACTTCCCAAATGCCAAGTAGTCTATTTAACCATGTCAGTATTTTTATGCACTTACAAAGCCACCCCTTGTGAGAAACGCTTATTCTAGGAATATTATCTCATACAACTTTCATACTGCCAACCTTCTCTGTTACTGACTGGTCCCACTAATAACATTTTGAATAGATTCCATAATTGTCTGTGTCTCTTGTTATACCTGAGAAGGCATTTGATCTCATACAATACGTAGCACTTGCTATTGTTCTAAAAATTGCCTCTATTGGCTTTTCTGTGTGAACGGTTTCTGAAAGTTATGATGGTTGAATTTGTGGTCAAGTCAGTCATTCTGAGAAAGCTCATAAAACCCCTAGAGACTTGCAAAGAACAATCAATCCCTACATCAGGAAGCAAAAAGGAAGTGCCAACCCAGTGGAAATTTATTTATGACATGTTTGAAGTCTGTTGAAATAACAAAACGCTCGACTTAACCATCAAACAGGGCATATACAAAGGCAATGAAATTAAATCTTATTTTCAACAAGGGAATGGTATTCAAGTAACTATTACAAAACTGATTTTTTTTTTTTAAAGTCACTCCTGGAAAAGTTAAAACAAAAAGGTAAATGTGATCATATATGTTACATTAGGCATCAGTGAGAAACTTTCCTTGAACTATATCCTTGCAGGAAATTGGCTAAATGTAGCCCCTTGGCGCCAAGGAGGTCATGAGCTCTGCGTCAGTGCTAATTCATTTTTTTCTGACCACATTGTGTTGGGAAATCCTGATTCCCAGTGCTGAAGTGTAAAACAAGACTTTGAACTCTATGGGATTATGCATATAATATGCCAAACATTAATGAAATTTCATTTCCTTAAACATGCAAGGAGTGCATTTATGTAGAAAATGTTCCACGTATCAGTCATTATTTTCTTTTGCAAAAGTTTCAGACAACCTTCTGAAATGAAGATTGTATTTGGAATTAAAATACTTAATACAATGCAATTTTTTTATGTTATTTTTTTGTCTCTGGAGATATAACCCAAATTACCCAAATTAAAACATTCTTAAAGCAAAAATAGCCTGTAACCACCTTTCAGGAATCTGTCAATGGCAAACAGATATTCACCAGAAAAAAAAATAAGCAAGCTAATTCTTTTTTACAAGAAGACCACAAAAATAATTAATCCCAGTGTGAGCACAGTAGAGACCAAAACCAGCACACCAACAGGCTTTGCCTCCAAGTCAAACTTGCATTTAAGCCCTAGCTACTGCTAAATAGAAGACAGTCTGGAACGTAAGTCCTCAGAAGCTGAAAAATATAAACATACTGCAGCAATTAAACACCACAGTTAAAAACCTGCAAATTGTATTATCCAGATAAATCAGTAGATGAATAAAAGTGACAAAGACTAAGGTAAAATATTCTCAAAGGTAAAGGTTCATCATGCTTACAGCACACATCCCTCAACAGACCACCTGCAGCACTCTACCAGTGCTGGCTCTGAGTATGCCACGCTTTAGGTTATACAGTGAATGTTGTGGCTGTGTTTAATAAAATTGGGAATAATTCTGGAATGTTTCACTTCAGAGAGAGAAGATAATGCTCTTTTCACCCAATATACAACTACCATGCATGTGTAGAAAATGGCTAGAATTCAAGACACTGTAAACCTGCTTTAGAAATGTTAAAATCTTTGTAGACCCTCCTTGAAGACTCCCAGCAGTTCTTGCACTGCTTCACCTGTTCCATGCATGCGCTCATTGTCTAGACAGAGCTGTGCTGAACTACTTTTAAGCTTCCTCTATAAAAGGGAATAGGAAGGACATGCCACAAGCAGCTCTAAACAAGTCATGAGAGTCATTTTTTCTCTGCATTACAGGCAGCGATCTTTGGAAAGTCACACCTGCAAGGGCATACCAAGCACACTCCTCCAGCACCCACTACCACCCATAGAGCAGCCTTCTGAAATGGCTCTTGCAGAATCTGGGAAAAAAGGAATGACTTAATCAGTAGAGCACAGAGATTTAGACAAGACAGAACATCTTTTCCTAGTGCTAAAATGCTGTGGCAGGGTGTACAATAGGACACATAGGAGTTCTAAGGGTTAGGACATATGTCAAACACCAGCAAGGAGGAGGGCCAATACCACCAAAAGATGTATAAACTGTAAAGTTAGTCTAGGAGGACAAAGTATATTTCTCCACCATGGCAAGAATTATGAGTTTAGGTGATGTTAGGGAACAAGTTGGCTGCTGATCACATACAGGAGGTGATCTCTTTCTCTCCCTTGTGTGGCACTTCCACACTGACAGGCAGATAATAGTTGTCAAAAATGAAATAAACAAAAATTTGCAGGCACCCCATTTTCACCCTTAGTGAAAATGTAACGAAAGCTTTTGCTGTCAAGTTGTCTATCCCCTCCTTTCTCTGAACACAGTCAGTCAACAGTAGCTAATACCTCTTGGAAAAAAAATTCTAACAAAATTTGTCTCCAGTTGCTTGTGAAAAGGCTATAGTAGTTCAGAGCTGTTGGCTCTCTTCCACAGTGTCTTAAATTCTGCCTTTGGAAAGCAGATTTTTTCCAAGCTCTGTGGAGAACAATAGTTTCTCACTAGTCAGTGCAGTAACTTCTATTAATAACCAGTGTATATAATGTGTTCATAACACAGCCTTTAAATCCCTCCCAGGCGTCATTGCTTAGCTGTTGCAAGTAAGAAGCCATTTATTTTGCATCCATGAGTTGTCCAGGAAGGACATTCAGGAAACGTTAGGCCACAGTAGCAAAGGCAAGGATGGGGTACATAGAATCATTTAGGTTGGAACAACTTCTGAGATCATCAAGTCCAACCATTAACACAGCACTGCCACATCCACTACTAAATCACATCCCCAGCACCAAGTGCAGAGGTTGGTGAACACTTCCAAGGACAGGGATTTTCCCACTTCCCTGAGCATCCTGTTCCAATACTTGACCACCTTTTCAGTAAAGAAATTTTCTCCTAATATCCAATACCTAAACCTTCCTTGACACAATATGAGGCCATTTCCTCTGGTCCTCTTGCTTGTTACCTGGGACAAAAGATGCATCCCCAGACCTAGAACATACACAGAACATATCTTTTTGTCCAAGGTAAACAGAGGAGCTTATGTAGTACCCTATACAAGCATCAGATTTCATTCCCAGAATCAAATTGACCCTGCAAAAAGAAGTTTGTGAGTCCAAAAGACTGTGGAACAAAAGTTTTAACTATCTCAGCACAAAAAAAGGCATAAAAACACTCCACTGCTCCACAGCATGCTTAGAGTGTTTAATACAAACACAGAACACAATGTCCACAGCTGGCACAGAAGGCATATGCCTTATGCTTGAACTGAGTTAGGGATATTAAAAAAATAACTTCGATTTCTGGTAATGTGATCAGGTAGCTTATCTAAACTTGTATTACTTTAGGAAGATTCATAATTGAAAAACACAGATTATACTTTGTTCTACTTTCCCCTCCCCCCTTTAGTTCTCATCTCATTTTCCTAAATAGCTGCTACTAGATTGAAATGGCAATACTCTTGAGAGCACCTATCCAGTTCCCACCCACAACCCATTTAGCATATGTTACATACTGAGCTTATTGTGCCATCATTAGAGAGATGGTTTCCATTGCCACATGTCCATAATCATTAGCTCTCTGGCTTGTGCAGATTTTTAGCACCATTATTTAAAAGTGACTCGAAATACTACTCCTATTTGGGGCCAATACAGGTTACCTCGTGCAAACAGATCTTGTTCTCTGCCTTATCTAAAGAATCTTTTTGTTTATTTGTTTTAATTTCCTTGCAAAGGTCGCTTCAGCTTGACTTCTGGCAATTCTAACCTCTTCCTACTTTCTCTGACCTACAAGATAAAGCTCCCTTTCATGCTGTCTTTAGGGCAGAAGGGAAGAGGTTCTTTCTCAGGTCAGGATTCATCCAGATAAGCCTGGAAACCTTTCTTTGAAGGGTGATGGGTTTGGGGTGTTTTACATTTTGAGTTGCAACTGTTTTCTGCATTTGAGTCCTTGACCTATTTAGTTCAAGGTAATTAAATCAGCATGCTGGAAACAAATTTCTCTTAAAAGGTCATTTTGCTTTTTTCATACTTATATTTTCTACTGATATTTTTGTCTGTTTTAGCATCTGGAAATATTTTTTTAAAAACACATACTTAGTAATTCTTATATAGTTTCTCACTATGCCTTGAATAGGTATGTATCTGAGCCAAATAAATATTTTATAAAGATGAGCATTATTAGACATATCCACATCCAAACACTGAAGAAAAAACACACGCACACACGTGTTATAAGGGGCATTTAAGCACATGTCAGTATTGCAAGGCAGCTCTCCACAAATTCAGGATTTGTTTTGGTCCCCCACACTAACAGTATAATGTTTATTCTCCTTTAAGTAGTATATACAATTTGAGACCTAAGCATAATGTCCCTCTTCAAGTTAATGACTGTGCACAAGGGCTGCCACTCACACATCTTGTAGGTCAGACAAAACGCACATTAGGTGTTGTCCCACATCCCGAGGATGTTATTTGATGTGTCAACATTACAGTTTTTCTTTTTATTAGTCCCAGGAGTTGCACTAATTTTGACAGCTGCTAAACTCGTTTCCCCGCATTTTTAATTTTCTAAGACAATCATCATAAAGGGGCAAATCCTGCTTGGCTTTGCAAAGGAGAAAGGCTTTGCGCAAGCCTTTAAAACGTGATGAAAGCAAAATGATTGTTAAGACTTTATGGTTTGTTTGGGTTTTTCTTTCCATTCAAAGCAAGGCAAAGTACCTAAGCAGTGATCTTTGTTCCTCTTTTTCCCCCCCCACAACATTAAGAAGGAAACCACCTAAGCCCTGACCTTTAAAAGTACATATTCTGACAGTTCCTAAACTAAGGATAAGCATTTGTTTAATTAAATATCTTCTGAAGACAATTACAGAATCAAATCACTAAGTATTTAAGCAAATCTCTTTTGAGGGAATCTCTTATCCTTAAAATTTAACTTATAATTAAAGTGAATAAAAATATATTTTTAATGGAAATAGGAGCTATGTTTTATGCTGCTGTTTCTCCAGAATGTATATTGTCTTAGCTTTTTCATATATCTCATACATACTATGTGAGAGCTGTTGGAACAGCCCCCAAAAGAATATAAAAAACACAGTAGTAGACTTCTTGTTTTGAAAGTGAATAAAATGGGAAGAGCAGGAAGAATTACCTCAAAGGATGCTGCCACTGCAAGAAAAGAAGCAGTACATTTAGCCAAGGAGATTTGTGATATGCATTTCAAAGGAGGAACTAAAGATGTTCATCCTTGCAGAGGATCCACCATCCTTTCAGATAAAGCAGTAAGTAGAGAACGTGGTTTAAAATGTAGCTAATGAAATTAAACATCTGAGTTACTATCATAAGCTAAGCTCTGCACCACATTCATTTCTTGCAGGTAAAGGATTCACTTCAATGATTTTCCAAAAGCAAGTCTAGAAGTGAGTTTTAAAGGCCAGAATCTAAAGATATTGCATATGCTGTCAGAGATCTTACTTCCCCTCTCATTTTCACCCCATGCAGCTATTCAAAATCCTGATATTCACCTCGGAACCCAACCCACAGGCTGGTTTCACAGAAATTAACAATCCTACTTGCGACCAGTCCTGCATGTTTTATTTCTCATTATCCTATTCTGATTTGATTGGTAACAAATTCACCTGATTTCCCCAAGCTAAGTCTGTTTTGCTCATGAGGGTACCTGCTGCCCTCTGCCTGCCCTTATCTCAACCCACAAGCTTTTTGTTATATTTTCTCTCTCCTGTCCAGTTGAAAAAGGGAGTGATAAGGTGGCTTTGGTGGGCACCTGTCATCCAGCCAGGGTCAACCAACCACACATATTTATTTGCAGTACGTGAAACTTCATAAGCTTTCTAAACTGTAAGAAGTACATCAAGCTCCCTCCTTTAGCTTGTAACAAGCTGTTCTTTGAGAAGCAAAGAAAGACTCAAAAATCTACTCAAAGGGGGGAAATTAAATACAAGAAATCTCCCAAATCTTTGCTTGCACATATTCTACTGAGTAAAGACAGTAAGTGCAATTATTATTTAAAGCTTCCCAGTAGAGAGGAGGAAGGAGTTACAAATATTATGGTCAAATGGTTATAGGTGGTAACACTGATTGCACACAGTCTGATGAGAAATGCTATTGAGTTCTGATAAAAGTTGATTTTTTTAAATTTAATTGAAGATACTTTTCAAAATTTACATAAATTATCATTATGCCTGCCTATGAACTAAATTATGTTTTTGGTTAGATATTGGTACATTGTGATGACATCAAGATAGTGTCACTAGAGAGCAGTTATGAAGAAGTTTTCAGCAGGTGACACAGACTCATACCAACAGCTGTATGGGGTTAACAGAAATAGATGGCTACTATATGGGTTGCTCTGTCTAGGCAAATTTCTTACCCCGTAGCTGACTTCCTTTGAAACCAAGTCCCAAGGCAAATATTTGATTTTATTTCACCTATTGGTACCCATAGGAAAATGGACTAGAATTTCCCTCTTCATATCTATGACTTCATGAAGAAATAGTTTGTGCTTCTTTGCAATCTAAAGTTACACCATAGCCTTATTCAACATTCACACACAAAGCTCCACAACCCCACCATTACAGTCGTGCCCTGAGATACTGTCAACTTATGGCAGAACTGAAGGCAGAGTCAAAAAAGTCTTAAAGGCTATTTTAAAATGCTTTTCTTTAACAGTTCCCTTAAAGGCATTTCCTTCCATTGTCTTTTGAAAGCTATGTCAACTGTCCATTGTTCTTCATGGACTGGGCTGACAGCATGATTTTTATATGTGCCTAAATATCAGTGTTATTTTCCATTTTCAATGACATTTCACTTCCAAACTATGCAAACACATAACTTTCAGGACTGGGATTTCAACACTTGCATGACTTTGAAACTGGTTGTGTGTAGTGCTTCATGACTACAAATCATAAGGCAGTGCTGAAGAGCACCTGCTTTCCAAGGGGCAGCAACATAGTGCAGCCTTTTAGTGAGTTCAGATCATTTTTCCCAGCTCCACGCACACGTATTTTTCCACAACAAATACTTCATCTCTTCAATATTTGTATTGAGCTAGACTAGTATCTTTGCAAATTTGGATTATTTTGCCATATTTTCTAATTAGGTAAATGCATTTCAGCTTCAGTGCTTTTCCTTCCATTACACGTTTCTGAAATACTGTCATGTGTTTTTTAAAAAAACATTGTAATCTCTCACCCTCTATGCTTTATAGCTTCCTTCTAGATCATTGTTATCTGAAAATATCCTACATATTCTTTTTATTCTGTTATTCAAGACATTAATTAATATCAAGTGGCACCAGTTTTAAGTTAGATTATTGAGGAATGCTATTTAATAAATTGGCATTGCAGTAGTAATCTATTTCATTTCATAATGCTGGAAAATATAAACATTGATTTTATTATTAACATTTTTTCCCTTCCCACAGCATATTTTTGATATGATACTCGTGAATCTAAGTGATTACAAGTGGTAAATCTGAGACAATCTACCATGATTCTGAATACAAATGTTAAAATTGTATATGTCAGCCACTATTCATTATTTTTTTCCTTCTTTTTAAGATTTAAATTTCTATTCTGCATCCTGTAAGAAGAAGAAACTATAGAAATCTGAAGAATCACCACAGGTACACAGCCTGAAACAGCAAACACACTGAAAGATTGACTATGATCCTTATGGGTAGTTTTTAACCCAAGATATTCGATAATAATTATATTGTATCTTGTAAAAGTAATTTGCCTTCATTGCTCAGACCCAAGGTGTAAGGATAAGAAAGATGAAAAATTTTAAATGTGGTTATGCATTTATTGCATTTTGTCACACAGTTAAATGTATCTCAAAAGAGCTATCCAAGAATAGACATTCTCCAAATCTCTTCACACATTCAGAAATTTGAAAATTTTAATGCAGAACATTAAAGTACTGGAGTCATCTAAAACACTTTTCTCACAACATATAAAATTACCTACCTTAATTTTACAGTTCTGACCTAATATGACAGCTAGGTTCTTTTAAATAAAATTCTTATGGCCTCCAGCCTGTCCTCTCCCCTCAAAAAGCCTAGTTTCCTCAATGGATTCCGTCAGAGATGGTATAACAAAGCATGTGTACTTCAATTTTCACTTTCTCATTTTCTTAATTAACATAAAGACTAACTTTCAGTTCAGTGAAAACAAGGGGAAAAAAGTCATATTATTGAGGACATAAGAGTTAAGTATTTCCTACAATGCAATGCAGTCATTGAACAGTTTACAAAATGAGGTTTTTTCCTCAAAATCCAAGCCCTTTCTACTTGATTCTGCAGGAGAACGTACAGACTTCTTTTTTTAACAGTCAAATTTGTGAATGGAGAGGACTATTCTACCCTAAATTTATCATCGTGGGAGACAATTTTGCAACAGGAATACATGAGATGACATATCAGTAGAAGTCAGCTCTGGTATCATGCCACAGCGTTGTGAACTGATGAATAAACTGATGAAAAAAAAAAAGATGAAAAAAATAAACTGATGAAAAAAAAACCTGATTAAAAAAAAACTAATTAAAAAAACTGATGTAAAAAAATGGAGTCAAGTGAAGAACTATTTTTAAGGAGTAAAATGTATCATTAGACGTGTAGGACTACATTTCAGAGCAATCTAAGAAAAAGACAAATTACTGCAATTGATTCTTATGGATTGTGGGGTGAAGGTGGTCAAAAAATGTGTGCTGCTGTCACCTGTTTACTGAGGACCTTCTAACAATACTAGATCCCACTAAATGCATGTAGTAAAATATAAAAAGTAAACCTGGAACAGCCCTATTCAGGTCATCTTTGCGATCCAAAATTGAGGTACGTGACCACAAATCTAAAGCTTCATAAATGCCCAGAAGATAATTCCTCTAGAATGGCACATGCTTTCTTCCAAACTAAGCTCTAATACCAAGCGAAACAGAGTCTTAAATAAAGTTAAACTGTTCTCCCTTTTCATGGAAGTCCAAAAAAAAAAAAAAAAAAGAAAAAAANAAAAAAAAAAGAGAAAAAAAAACGCAGTCGGAAATCGCGCACACAACTTTGTTGAAAGCAGACCACTGCTAAGTAAACCTTCAGAGCCGCTTTGTAAACAGCCAGAAACATCCAGTCAGTTTTCTGTAAACAGCTAAGTCACGCACCAGCAGAACACAGCAGCCTTCTGTGGAAGGCTTTGGTTGATGTTTAACAGGGTTACATTTCAAACCAGCTAATAGTCACAGCTATTATCATTGCAGTTCCATTGCACGAACCAGAAAACTCTTCAGAAAGTGAGCCAAAGCCTGATCTGCTTTGGCTATACTGTTAGGAAAAAATCAAAGAGAAAAGCAATAGATCTCCTAAAATGTGGAGGCCAATTTATGCAAGGTCCATTCTTAGTGTTCATGAATAAGCAGAAGGGTTTAGTTCACCTTGAGTTTACAAGTTTCAACCCAGTGCAACAGACATATATACAAGTATTTATTCCATCCCTGTTTGCCTCTTTCTACCTTATGCTTACCTCCCATTAACATATTTTGAAAACAAATTAAAGTGATCATGAAAGTTATTTCCTGACCTTGTGAGGCTGAAATATTTTAAACTTGCATTTATTTAAAGCAATATTACATGCTTTATTCAAATAAATTATCTTCTAAGTTTTAGTGATCCTTCTTAGTTGTCTTTATAAAGTGAATGCATAGCCATCACCCCCACAGAAATAAAATTTAGTTTAACAGCTTAAGTATTTTCATTCTCTTTTATGGCACCTTAAAATAAACTAAATTACTGTAAAACACTCAAAGTGTCACAACAATGAAGATCTGGCAAATTGACCACAACTCCAATCTAAGCTGCTCTTATAAATTGCTTTGTCAAAGTTTTAAAACTTCCAAGCACTTCTAGGTTGATAGGCAAACAAAAATTGTTAACAGAATGAGTATATTTGCATATTTCCTGTACATCGTATGTTTTCTGCAGAAAGAAATTCTCTATGGCCCATTCTCCAACTCAGTATTATAAGTGAAAAGTGACATTGTAGGACTTCTACACTAAGGGCTTTTGAATGCTTATTTTTGGTCTCTACAGATGTTAGAGTAATCAATATTACATAGTCTGATTATGCATTGTTATCTTGCAGTAATGATGACTATTTTTGATAATGTATATAACTAAGCCCAAAGCTGAGTTTAAATACCCAAATTCTTCTCTTTTGTTTAAGAATTCAAAGTGGTTCTAGTTTTTCAAAACTTGAGAACTGGTAAAGAAATTGAAAAACTTTTAAATTTATATATAAAAATTACTGCAATCCTACATTACTAATGCAAGTTTCTAAGTAACTTCAATAAAGTACAGACCTAAAAGGAAGAAACTAATACCTTCAAATAACTGTAAGCTAGAGGATAAGCCTGACTAATGTATTTAGGGCACTTTGATATCTGTGATTAGCGTGCAAAATATGTTAGGAATTTTGTTATGGCATGGATTCTGAACAGAGTTTCCCAGCCCTAAATTTGAAAGATTTCTATAAAGCTGCAGATTTGTTCTCAGATTTGCTGTCTGCTTTTTTCAAAATCTTACTATTGTCTTCTAATAAGTCTAAATTGAAAAGAGGTAAAGTCACCAGGCAACTTGACAAAAATCCCTGAACAGATTAGGTAATTAAAAACTATTCTCGGATGAAAATAATATTGTTTGCATATCTGGATTGCTATTAGTCAAGCTAACAATTAATTTGTTATAGAATCACAGAATGACAGAATATGTTGAGTTCGAAGGGACCCACAAAGGCCATTGAAGCCCATTTCCTGGCTCTGAACAGGACATTCCCAAAAGTCACACCGTGTGCCCTAGTGCATTGTCCAAACACTTCTTGAACTCACTCAGGCTTGGTGCTGTGACCATTTCCCTGGGGAGCCTGTTCCAGCCCAACCACCCTCTGGGTGAAGAGCCTTTTTCTAATATCCCCCCTAAACAGCTTCAGGCCATTCCCTCAGGTCCTGTCACTAGACAACAGGAAAAAGAGATCAGTGTCTGCCCCTCCTCTGCTCCTCACAAGGAAGTTGTAAGTGCACTGAGGTCTCCCCTCAGTCTCCTCTTTTGCAGGCTGAACAGACCAAGCGACCTCAGCTGCTCCTTTTATGACTTCCCCCCCGTCAGGCTCTCCACTGTCTTTGTAGCCTGTCTTTGAATGCTCTCTAATAGCTTGATGTGGTTTTTATATGGAGGCACCCAAAACCGCACACAATATTCAAGGTGAGGCTGCCCTAGTGCAGAGCAGAGTGGAACAATCCCCTCCCTTGCCCAGCTGGCCATGCTGTGCCTGATGTTCCCTAGGACACAGCTGACCCTCTTGGCTGCCAGGGCACTGCTGACACATGTTCAACTTGCCATCAACCAGGACCCCCAGGTCCCTTTCCACATCACTGCTCTCTAACACCTCATTTCCCAGTCTGTAGGTTCATCCACAATTGCCCCATCCCAGGTGCAGAATCTGGTATTTGTCTTTCTTGCCAGACCTCTGATTTGTTTAGGTTAAGTTTTTGTTTAGTTCATACTAAATTATGAGTTATAAATAACAATATCCGAATGTTTTTATTTGCTTTAAAAGGCAGCATTAGAAGAACATAACTAATCTAAACTTCTCCTTACCTGAGCATTTTCAAAACCTTTTCTGTCTTAGAGTCACAAAAGTAATTTGTTTTTCTCTTAAATAATCCTGGGGAAAGGGGCAGAGGGAGACAGAGGGGGTGAAAAACAGGCTGCACCTAATTTCTCTTATTTTGCTTCCTTGCACCCTTAGGTTTTTCCTTGATGTATGCTAAGGAAACAAACAAAAACACACATGGTAGTTTTTACTGAAGATTGGCAGTGACTGAATATCATCATCTTTTGCACAAAAGATTCCACAAATTTGGTCAAACTGCTCTAAAGATTAGGTATTACCAAATCTTAGTATATTGGCATAGATTTTTTTTCTATCAGAATATTAGTATCATGAGACATTCAAAGGGAGATGCACAGAAGAGAACAAAGTCTGAAGAACCCGTTGACCTGAAGTGATATCTGCTTATGACAGTCTGTGTTCAGCCTTTGCTTTAAAGACAAAATGCTAGAGAAAAATACTGTAGTGGCCATACTCTTGTCCTGTCTGGATTTAAAAGCAGCATAACTATGGATGTGTTTTACTTCTTAAGCCAAGAGAAAGAACTTTCACCTTTTGTCAACTGAGTGAAAATAACATAGAGGATATGAAACTAAAGCTAAAAAGGTTTTGGCAAAAATTTGCAGGAACAGTTACGGAACGAGGAAGGATGCAATATGAACTTTTCCAAAGTGCTTACAGAGGTTCTTAAATGCTGCTTCATTAAGCTGTTAGAAGAGTACCAGTAAAAAGCACTATCTACAAGAGACTGTTTTATCTTTAATTATATTTATTGTGTAATCATAAAATTATGAGATATGATAAGCTTTTGTCTATATAAGCTGATAGCATCTTTCTCATCTCAAAATAGGTGTTCATTGTTTTAACTTCCTATGGGGAAATGGCATTTCCTTACCTTGGCATGCCATATTTCATGATGTAGCAATCCATCTCATTCCACTTACTACAAGTTATCTGATTTTCCTCATCTACTGAAATTAGCCTGAAAATGTGATAAAAAAATAAACTTTCATAGTTACTGGATGCTACTTAGTGAGCCACAGAGCTCAGATGGCCTAGAGGAGCAACCTGGCAGAGAGAGAGTGAAACAAAGGATACATGATCTCAACTCTTATGGAGCACCACAATACTTTAAGGAACCAGATTTTAGGCTGATGCAAAAAGAATGATGTTAGGTTTTTGTGGTACACTGAAAGTAGACATTTTGCTTTAGAGATACTGATGTAAAGATTTTAGTTTCAAGCAGAAACAATTTGCAGGCAGGAAGGAGCATGCTGGGAAAAACATGTGCTTTCTCTTGATTCATCATAGAGAATTTTATACATATATCTTCCCTCTTCTTCTGTAGGAGGAAAGAATAATAGACCTTTACACGTTGCTGAAACTCTTAAAACTAGTGGAAAACTCAGTATAATTAGATTCTTATGGCTGGGAGTGTCATGGTTAGATGTTCAGGTGTCTACTGAGTCAAGACTTTTCCCACAGATGAATCTAGTTATGGCTTATACCACAGCATTTTACTCAGGAAGCATCACCCATACCCAAGTTTCAGGTTAATTTTCATGGATGTGTGTGAACTTAATAGCCTTGAGGCTTCTATTAGTCTTTGAAAATTAGCTGAAGCAAGCCAACTGATTCAAATTTTTTCAGAAAAAGAGAGCATGCTTGACTGGATTTTTTTTTTTATGTGGCATTTGAAATAACAGAAAAGATACTGCTGCATGATTACTTTCTGATTAGAATGGAAAACAATAATAAAATTGGATACATTGCTCCACTTTTAGTTCAATTTTGAAAGTAGACATTTATTTTAAATTAACTGCACACAATTTTGCATTTCAAACATAAAAAACCTAATTTTTCTCCAGAAATTCAAGATTTTTCAAGCTGAAAGTACCATTAGAAAGGTGAATTGAAACGATCCTTAATAAATAAGATTAATAGATAAAACACTGGATAAAACAAGTTTTTGAATAGAGAACTAAAAGTAGGACAAAAGAGTTTACTAAAACAGAAGTTGGCATTTTTTGTGTTTTAAACAATTTAGAAAAAGAAATAATCAGTGCTGACAGCATGCAAAGCATTTTAAAAAGTATTCTCCTAAATCTTCACTATTTTTAGATTTAATTAAGCCGAGATAATTTCTGCAATATTGGCCTATCCAAAGCAAAGTCCTTCTGATGTGATAGGAAACATCTGATGAAATCTTTCCTTCTTAATAAATGTCAACATGGAACTATAGTTTAGTACAGGATGCTTGACAAGAGAGGGGTTCTATTTAAATAACCTGAACAAACTCTGATACAGTAAAGTAATATATGACTTGTGTAGAACTAAAAATTATATATGTCTTCTGATTTGTTCCTGGGGTATGAGTTCAAACTCTCTAAAATTGTTAATCTAAATGTTGAACTGGAATGCTCTCACATCTTCCCACATGATTCCTAATTCACATCAAGGCTGGAGAGTATTTCCAGCTGTTACTGGTATGTTAATAGGACCACTGTGAATGCATATGATTTTTTAAAGCCATACATATACAAAGAACTGTGGGTAATATTTCCAAGATAATTTAATCCAGCCTTGCAGTGACTTTTCTTTTGCTTTGAAAGTTGTACTCAATTTCCATTCTTCTTACTAACAGTGAAATTAGTCACATTAGATATGCCAATGGTACCCTAGTAATATTTGGTTAAATACACACACGGTGTACAGAAGAGTGAGAAAATGCTGTGGAAGAGTTCCTAATCGTCTGTAAACATACATAGCAGGTATGAAGTCTCAATCACTCATCCTGCCACTTGAAATTATTTTCTTTATCTTCTTCCCCCAGGTCATGCAATGATCTCCGAGAGGAGGAAGTAAAACACAATGCTGCCAAAATGCTGGAGATGTTGCTTCCAGATCACAATCTAAGCTGCCCATCAGGTTGTTGAGCTACAAATTGTACAGTTTGCATGGGATTAAAAAAAACCACCTTACAGGTTAAAAACTCATTTTTGTAAATCTCAAATCATAACAGTCTAATCAAAGAATTATTATTAGCCCCAGACTCCTTATTAGTGGGAGGGAAAAAAAAAAAGAGAATAATCAAAGAAAAAATTTTGTTATAGAAAAGTCTTCCAAAGTAGTAGTTAAAATGGATTCCACCCAGTTCCTAGTATCTACACCTTATTTTTGGTGTTATCACACCCTTCTTTTGGTTAAGAGTGTAAGTTGATGACTACTTTCTTGTCTTCTCAAGGAGAAGCATGATGTTGGTTTTCTTCCTCCCCTCTAAGGTCTCTATAGGACAATTTTGATGCACTTTCTAACATGCTCTACACATTGCTTGTGCCACGGGTTTACAATTCCACAGTACAACCAAATTCCCTATCTACAACATATTTTAACGTACTGGATACTTCTCCCCTGCTCTCCTTGCAACCCCTAACACTGGTTTTGACCAGTCTCAAGGCTGCATTTCTGTGGTGACCAGTGACTGACCACATGGAGTGGTTTATAGCAATGGGGCCTCTAGGATAATTTGGTACTGTCTAGTACTGTCATTCCCTGTTCCCTCCACCCTACATTTTATTCCAGGGTCAAACATAGTTTATTCTATATAGAATAGCTTCATTATATTATTGCCTTTTATAAGGCACTTCACATGACAAGAAGCACTATACCACAAAATTGCACAAAGTTAAGCAGAAGATAGAATGAGCCATTCATGGTCATCTCATTAGGCAATCGCAGTAGCAGCTAAACGAGCTAGAACAAACTTCCAGGAAGATCAAGACGAGCCACATAAACACTAAGACCAGTGGCATTATTCAAATAATGGCAACACCTATGTACGAGGCTCCATTACTGTAACATGGATAGTAGTGGGAATCTAAACATGTTCTCCTGCACTTTTGACAAACCTACTCCAGACCATACGCAGTGTGATTAATTTCTACGGATATTGGTAAAGTTGTGGTACCAATGCAGGCACAGATTATAACAGTCTCCAGCAGAATTTTTTGAGCATGACATCCAGGATTTTCCCAAAAATATCTAACAGAAGGAAAACCCATGTCTGAAACCTCAGTCCTAAGTAAAATAAGGATCAAAAATCTTTGGACTTTATTTCACCATCCAAAAATCCAAATTTGAAAAATGGATGTGTCAGTGTTGGTACTACCAAATAAAAGATCAGTTAGAGCATCTTAAAAATACACTGTGTTCATTTATAATTTCAAAATTATTAGAACTCTATGAAAAGCTCACTGCAACAAGTTATACCTTTACAGGAAAGCAGAAGGAATAAAGCATATTCAGCAATTGCTGTTGGAATTATAGCACCACCTAGTGTGCTCTGGAAATGCTCCTTAGGGGTGCCTTTCAATTTTGATTTGTTTGCCTTTGGAATTGAAATCAAGTCATTATCATTTTGTTTTTCATAATTCCTGCAAATTGTTTTATAAAATTGCCATTTGAGTTTCATTCAATCAATGGATTTTGACTCTATCAAAACACCACCGGAGGAAGTGTTACATAATATTAAAGTAATTCCCACTCCAGATGCCAAGAAAGTACTTATTTCATTTCCTAATGAAAGGATCTATGAGACTTTATTTTCCTCTAAGTCTCTTTTTAAGGAAATGAACGCAGTTCTTCAGGCATGGAAGGAGGAACCTGTCTGCAGAAACTAAAATGGTCCAGCAGCAGGACTAAATACCTCATAAACGCCCAAACTTGGGCTCTCCAGGGTTTCAGAAGTGCAAGGACACCCTCTTCTCTCTAGTTATACTGAACATTGTGAGACACTATGGAATAAACCCTTCACCAAGCAATGACTTCTTGGGGTTTTTTCTACCCTGCAGAACAGAATATTCCTAGTCAACCCTGGACACAATTTGATAATCATACTTGATAATGAAAAATTACTTTTCATAGTCTTTTTCTCTGTTTGCTGTGCATATACAAGGTAGAACAGTGAAAGGTCTGGATAGGGAAGGTAGGTTATTTATTTACATCCTTATCAAGATGGAAAAACTGTGCTACAATTAAAAAGGAAGAATAAACACTGTGATTGAGCAAGCCTCTGAATTTTCACATATTTGTGAGGTGACAGCTCACTTTTACCACCTGATTACTTTCAAATTTCCAATGAAATTGGTGGGGGCGTTCTTGTCTCCTTTTCATGAGAATGACCAGTAGAATCGGAAAACTTCAGTCTTTTCACACACAGAATCATACACACACAGAATGACCAGTTTGGAAGAGACCTTCAAGAGCATCGAGTCCAACCCGTGCCCTAACACCTCAACTAAACCATGGCACCGAGTGCCACATCCAGTCTTTTTTAAACACATCCGGGGGTGGTGACTTCACCACCTCCCCAGGCAGACCATTCCAGCATTTCATAACATATTTGTCCATGTACTATTTAAATATATTTTAAAATTTGGAAGTTGAAAAGACCCACTAAAATCTAAAATGTAAATTTGAAGTCGTCTAGAATTATCTATGCCTTTGCTAAATTGGAGTAGTCATACGCCTGCACAAGACATTGCAGTACTTTCTCAGTGAATTTATGGCTAAACATAACTGACTGTTGCTCGAAAAAAGACTGAGAAGAAAGAGTCATGATGTAGAACTTTGCTGCTGCTGCACATTGTTCAAGCCCAAAGCTGAAGACAAAGCTAGTCAGATTTCTAGATTAGAGGGTTTGCTTTGAAGAAGGACAAAACCAGTTGCAAATGGTAAGAACTACCTATCTTTGTGCAATCATCTTCTGATAAGAGCACCTTTCCAGGAAACAGCACATCCCCATAACTGAGAAGCTGTGAGTGGGCTATGAAGGGACCAGTCTCCTTCCCCTCTCTGGTAAATGCATATCTGTGCTGAAAAGATTCAAGTATTTAATACACAAGTGACAGCCTGACTGTGTGACCTAACAAGAAAGACATTTCCCATGGGAGGCTCTGAGATCTTGTTTTTGTTCACTGTGTCCCTCGTGCACTCATTTTCAATGCCTCTGAGTAATGCTCCCAAGAATGGCTTATGAAGGAGTGAGAAATGCAGTCACCTCTGTTCAATGGAATTTACTTCATCACAAAACTGAAGATCTTCAATGTTCTCAAGAATAAACATATGCCATTTATTAAATCTTAAATAAATAAAGACAAAAGACAGCCCAAATATATAAGGGGGGAAATTGCAAATCTGACTGTAATTGCATTCATCATAATCAGCTTGACCTAAATTACTTATTTTTCATCACCGATCATAAATTTCTGGAGCAACACTATTCCATCACACAGTTAGATGCTTTAAGGCAAAACTTCTTATACGTTTCCAATATTTATACAGGCAAGCCAGAATGATTCTGAACTTCATAACCTAGCAGGAACATAGAATGAGAATTATAATAGTACTTGTAATTCAAATTTAAGAAAGGATTCTAAGTTCATAAAAAGTTACTCTTGAGGTTTTTTATTGGGCAAGAATTCCAGGAGGTCAAAGAGATATAATAAAATAAAAAACCAAAATCTAATTGAATTTTATTCTTTGACCTAACATAGAAGCATGTGTTATATATGAGGAGTAGTGTGTACTCACATCTGGCTTCAATTCTGCACAGTGCACAGGGGAGCTGACTGGAGATGTCTCCCAACTCTGTAGACAGTGACATGACAGCTTGGTTTTACCTGAGCTACCTCTGTGTCCCTTCACAGACAGTGGAGAACACTGAAAGGATGTGTTTTGTCTTACCCATTTTAGAATGAGATTAGTTGTGCCACAGAATGCCTATTTTTCTATTCTGCCTATAAATGAACCCAGATGACTAATTCTGATTATGATATTTGTATTATGGTTGTCAGTATTTGGCCAGCTGTATCCCAAACCAACCATCTTTACTAATAGCACCATTCTCACAGCAGAAATACTAAATTTTGTATCTTGAATCTATGCCTGACCACATCAGTGACTTGAGAGCAAAATATCTTAACCATAACTTTTACCTTATACCTTATTACTATAGCTTAGAAATACCAGCTTGGATCTGTGGTGGCAGCTGCCAATAACAGTATTATTTCTACAAGTTTTACTTTTTTTTTTTCTGGGTATGGATGAATGGAAACTCTATACAGTATGCTGTGCTGACAATATTATTGGCATGTTCTTTTTGTGCTATCATGATGCATTTAAAGGATCACAGGACAAATTAAACAGCAGTATCTTACTCTCGTTAAAAGATAACTAAATTGCCTAGGTTTGTTTAAAAATATATGTATAAAGGTTAAGAGATCAATTTACTTCAAGAATCTGTCAGTACTGAATCTTTGAGTCTCTAAATATTTTTAAAACTAATCTGTTACAACATGAAGGACTATTGGGAAAAAAAAAAAGGAAAACAGGAAAAAACCATATCTCAATAGTACAAAGTCAACACATTTTGGGAAATGGAATGAAAATTTTCTGTATGTTTAAAACCTCACAAACACAAGAGTTCAGCACAGCAATATTTCAAAAACAGTGATGTTTAGGAAAAATGGCTTAGAAGATAGAAAATATCTTAAATATTTTAAGATATAATTTTTATTTTATCTGCATTGATATCCAAATTTTACTTCGATTTAGGATTTGGAGGAAAGGAATTGTCTGAAGTACTAAGCAGGTGAAGAAGGCCAGTTGTTCAGAAGCTGATAGGCAACAATTCATAAATAATAAGAAAATATCTTCCATTGAGTACATGAAGTGGGACTTGTTGAGGTGTAGGAAGAATGGAGAAATAAAAAAATACAGTTATACC
>VWZV01009420.1:3947-16441 GCA_013397155.1 Irena cyanogastra | reverse complement strand
TTCTCTAGTAAGTACTTGCTCTGTCTTGATTCGACCTCATAGTGATCTCAGTCAAATTCTGAGAGCTTTAAGTTACCCAGTATAGAGTATTTAAAATGCCTGCTCCATTTCACCTTCCATCCCTTGCATACCATTCTGTTGAATCATTTGACAAAGTCTTCACTCTAATGACTATGTTCATCCAGGTCAGATCCACAAGAATGAGCCCCACAAATAAGTAAGGAGAATCAGGCAGTAGCATGTAAATGAAAAGTCTGTGGGTAGTATTTAAATTCCTTACAGATGTCTCTTTTTCTAGTGTATCCATATGTGTGTCTTATGACTTCCTCTCTTAGAAGACAAAAAGCCAGCCTGGTTGCCTTAGAGACAGCTGAGGTATAGTGTCAACTAAAATGGAACAAGCTACAGGGAGCTTACAGGAAAAACACACTTAATAAAAGAGTTCATTGCCAATAGCCCACCCAGTATAAACATATGCTGGCAACTGAAGATGTAATTGTCTTTACAATACAACCTATTTTTAACCTGAAGCCCTCTTTTTTTTAAATTGTTTAGCTGCATTGCTGACAGATGGATCATCTGTGAAGATGTGCTAAGTACCTGCTGAAACATGTTCTTACTTGACTTTGTGGTCACTGTTGTATAAAAGAAGCTAAGCATTGATTTGTGAACAAAGCCTGAAAATGTATCAGTGGAAGGTGTATTTGACTTTCTGGATCCCTGAACTGCTGCGAAAAGTTTTTGTAAGCATATGACATAAAACAAGAAAATTAAAAAGATTCTAAAGTACTATTGCAATCAAATATTACAAGAAGAACACTCAAATCAAGCTTACTAAAAATGAAATCAAGAAGCAGCAAAAAAACCCAGACCAAAATATTAAAACAGCAAGACAATAATGAATCAAAACTGAGTAGATTCTTATGAAACACTAAGCCAAATAAATACGAGGAACACAGCTTTATTCCCAAGACCTTGAGTAAATTCCCTAAGGGATGTTATTTACTAAATGATTTATTCTTTAGAATAAATTATCAAGAAATTCAGACCTTTTCTAATTGTTGTTTGCCCACAAAATGTTTTCAGAGAACTGACCTAAGNGAAGAAAAAATAAAACAAAACAAACTTTAGAAATACTAATGACAGCCTACAGTAGTATCAGCCCACATCCACCCATAGATCTGCTGTAGTAATTGAAAATATTTTTTAAAAGCAGATAAAAAGTCAACTAAAAGCTCCAATGAAACAAATTATGTCTGTTATTCTGAGCATTTCAGAGGTTAAGGCTTTTGAAAGGCAAAAGCTAACTGCCTATAAACCATCTTCTGCAATGTCTCAAAGAAGAATGAGTGGAAGTATGTTATAGTCTCTCCTTCTGTACCAAAACTGTGAAAATTGCAGTGAGAACCGTTTCTAGCTAGTAGGATTGACACAAGCAAGAAAACACCTTCCAGCTCTAAAAGTGCTGACTGAGAGGAGAGGAAGCAGGAGGAGAAACGTATTCTAATCTAAGCTTAATTCAAGGTGTAAAATTTCAATGCAGTTTTTGTTACAATTTTTTCCCCCCTTTTCGTCCTGTATTTTTAGTGTCAGTTGACCCTCAAATTGGAAATTAATTTTTCAAAATGAAAAAAACCCTATTGTTTTAATCCAAGGATAAATAAACACAAAATGCAAATGTTTCATTTCTACTCCCCTTCTTTAAAACAGTCACATCAATTTAAAATTCTCTTGACAAAATGTTAAAGAGCAACCCATTTCAGATAGTTCTACATGCTAGAGAGTCTAGTTCTTCTGTCAGATGCCATAAGGAGACAGGAAAATGACCACTAAAATTAAATTCCATTGCAAATTTAAATAGATTTAATTCTGTTATAAAAATTTAATTATTTTTGCCATTAAATAAAATCTAGATATTAAGCAACATCTGATACTTACCAGCAACTGCCTGGACTTATTTAAGGGTAATTACTGTTTAATTTTGGCCTCAAGAAAATATCTATACTTGGTGGAAAGAACGGGCCCAGCTATTTTTCCTCATTTTTCATAAGCCACATAAGGGATGAAAGCTGAGTAATATTTGGTAATGCCCATTTTTACAAATAGGATCTAGAACATTCAACAATCAAGGATTTTTTTTTGCTTTTTCCTCCTACCCTGATAAACTACCACAGGATTCATTTCAGATGATACCTGCATACTTAGCTGTCAAGCAGGCTCAGACATAGTGTCATTTTAAAAAATTACCAGAATATTCAAAACAGTGGAAAGGCATCTTTGATTCATACTCGTACTGCTGAAAATGTAGGAAGAATACTTCTGAAAGTATTGCAGATCACTTTTCATTAATTCTAATCCCACAAAATCAATGGATTTTTCTCACAAAGTTCAATTTCTTGCTGAATTGCAAGCTTACTATTACGCAAGCTCAGCTTTGCATTCCTAAATGCATCTGATATATCAGCTGTATCAAAAAAATGCTTTTTTCTGCAACTCAAAAGGAAGTAACATGATGAAAGAAGCCAAATGAGTATTTGAAAAAGTCTTTGCTTAAAAGATTTGATAATTTATTTATAGTTTTATGATCCATAAAACCTTTTTTTAATGACAATTTTTCTCAATTTTTAGCTTAGACTATACCCCTACTTCTGATCTTTGCCTGACCACACAGCTTTCCCCTGTCAGCCTTGCCTATTTATCTACTGAGCCATCATTTGCTTTATCTCTTCTTCAAGTGAGCTTCAGCGCCAGACTCCCAAACAAGCCAAACAGAATTTCTCCATTCCACATGGAGATATCAACAACATTGACATTCCAGGCTAGAGTTGGGTAGAACAGTCTTCAATGCTGTAACCAGCACCAGTAATGGAAAGCATCACTTTGCACCAAGTAACCCTTTAATTTCTTGATTTGTGTACTTTGCCTAAGTGTAAATATCTGCTCCTGGGTGTGCTGTGAAAAGGTTAACAGAAGTTCACTTTCTACTGTTAAATGCAGAACTCAACGAGAGACTGTCCCAAGTATTATTACCACTGATACACATCTATTTAAGTAGAAGGCACATTAAAGCCTGCAAGATCAAGATCTTAGGCGAAAATTTCCAGTCAGGCATGACATATTTAACATTTCTCCATAACTGTATTCATCTAGTCAATCCATTGCAAACATCGAAGTGCAAAAAAGTCTCAATTTACAAACCTGAGCTTGCAATTGACAGAGGAACAGCACACCCATTTCCTTTCTTATTTATTTATCTTAAAAGCACTAAATACCCCACCCTCTAATTCCCAGAAGAAGAATTTGACAATAGACTTTCAAACTCCATAGAAGTTTTACAGATACATAGGTCCAGCAATGTGTGTTTATCATTACCTATAATTTCCCAATTTATTTATGGATAAAGTTGGTTAACACCCTAATGGGGATTCAGCAGCACAATTCAAATGTCACAATGGCCAGAAAAAGCTGTCAAGTTCCAATACAGTATTCCAGAAATTAAGATTATTCAAAAATTATTTTCTATTATAGTGCAAGCTAATTAGACAGATACATTAAGTGTATCTAATTTCACTGCAAAAATTCATTTATTTCCTGCATCTGAAGCTTTTAAATTGCTTGAGTATTTGAATCAAGTCAATATATACAAAAGCATAATTTCTTTCCTATTATCATTCAGATGCCTCTCTGCAGGTTTGATCCCCATAAGGGCCATTCACTTAAGAGCTGGATTCAATGATTCTTTGGGGTCCCTTGTAACTCAGAATATTCTACAACTTCTGTAACTAATAGCAGGTTTTGTCTATTAAATGATTTTTTAATCATCTCTGTCAAAAATTTTTCAGAAACAACACAAATTATTTCAGCATTGTAATGCTTTGTAATTATTAAAATGTTATTATCAAAAAAAGAACATTAGTTGAATAGGTGGTGCTCAGTTTACTTTTCTTGCTCAGCCATGAGGATACGCATAAAAATAGCAAGCAGTGCTTTTGTCAGTCAGAACTGCTTTTCTTGTCTCTGATCAGAGGTTTCATAAAAATCATAAGAGGACGTAAGCATTACTTTTTGTTCAGACCCAAGAAAGAAGAAATGCTGACTGAAAACGTGCATCGGAACAAGCTTGCGTTTGGAAGTGTTGCTGTGACGCCGTTGACATGGAGATACGTGTGTACATGTGCTTGAGACATGTGAGGAGGAAAACCAGCCCTTCAGCCCCTCAAACCCTGAGAGACATCCATGCAAAGAGTCTTTTATCAGTACANACCATACGACTTAAAAAAAGAAAAGGTGTATCTCGAATAAAAAGAAAATATGACAGTGAAAAATGTTAAATTACTGTAAGCTAGTTTGACCAGCTTGCAGGAAGACTCACAGCTGAGGGAGAAGCTACAGATTTTGCTCAAAAGATTCTGCCTTGCCAAACTCACTGGGTTGCAACAAAATCAGATGGCCTTAGTCCATGGCTTGTAATTAGCCAAACATAAAGGAAGGCAACAGTTCCAGCTGAAGAAAAAATAAAACAAAACAAACTTTAGAAATACTAATGACAGCCTACAGTAGTATCAGCCCACATCCACCCATAGATCTGCTGTAGTAATTGAAAATATTTTTTAAAAGCAGATAAAAAGTCAACTAAAAGCTCCAATGAAACAAATTATGTCTGTTATTCTGAGCATTTCAGAGGTTAAGGCTTTTGAAAGGCAAAAGCTAACTGCCTATAAACCATCTTCTGCAATGTCTCAAAGAAGAATGAGTGGAAGTATGTTATAGTCTCTCCTTCTGTACCAAAACTGTGAAAATTGCAGTGAGAACCGTTTCTAGCTAGTAGGATTGACACAAGCAAGAAAACACCTTCCAGCTCTAAAAGTGCTGACTGAGAGGAGAGGAAGCAGGAGGAGAAACGTATTCTAATCTAAGCTTAATTCAAGGTGTAAAATTTCAATGCAGTTTTTGTNTGCATTCCTAAATGCATCTGATATATCAGCTGTATCAAAAAAATGCTTTTTTCTGCAACTCAAAAGGAAGTAACATGATGAAAGAAGCCAAATGAGTATTTGAAAAAGTCTTTGCTTAAAAGATTTGATAATTTATTTATAGTTTTATGATCCATAAAACCTTTTTTTAATGACAATTTTTCTCAATTTTTAGCTTAGACTATACCCCTACTTCTGATCTTTGCCTGACCACACAGCTTTCCCCTGTCAGCCTTGCCTATTTATCTACTGAGCCATCATTTGCTTTATCTCTTCTTCAAGTGAGCTTCAGCGCCAGACTCCCAAACAAGCCAAACAGAATTTCTCCATTCCACATGGAGATATCAACAACATTGACATTCCAGGCTAGAGTTGGGTAGAACAGTCTTCAATGCTGTAACCAGCACCAGTAATGGAAAGCATCACTTTGCACCAAGTAACCCTTTAATTTCTTGATTTGTGTACTTTGCCTAAGTGTAAATATCTGCTCCTGGGTGTGCTGTGAAAAGGTTAACAGAAGTTCACTTTCTACTGTTAAATGCAGAACTCAACGAGAGACTGTCCCAAGTATTATTACCACTGATACACATCTATTTAAGTAGAAGGCACATTAAAGCCTGCAAGATCAAGATCTTAGGCGAAAATTTCCAGTCAGGCATGACATATTTAACATTTCTCCATAACTGTATTCATCTAGTCAATCCATTGCAAACATCGAAGTGCAAAAAAGTCTCAATTTACAAACCTGAGCTTGCAATTGACAGAGGAACAGCACACCCATTTCCTTTCTTATTTATTTATCTTAAAAGCACTAAATACCCCACCCTCTAATTCCCAGAAGAAGAATTTGACAATAGACTTTCAAACTCCATAGAAGTTTTACAGATACATAGGTCCAGCAATGTGTGTTTATCATTACCTATAATTTCCCAATTTATTTATGGATAAAGTTGGTTAACACCCTAATGGGGATTCAGCAGCACAATTCAAATGTCACAATGGCCAGAAAAAGCTGTCAAGTTCCAATACAGTATTCCAGAAATTAAGATTATTCAAAAATTATTTTCTATTATAGTGCAAGCTAATTAGACAGATACATTAAGTGTATCTAATTTCACTGCAAAAATTCATTTATTTCCTGCATCTGAAGCTTTTAAATTGCTTGAGTATTTGAATCAAGTCAATATATACAAAAGCATAATTTCTTTCCTATTATCATTCAGATGCCTCTCTGCAGGTTTGATCCCCATAAGGGCCATTCACTTAAGAGCTGGATTCAATGATTCTTTGGGGTCCCTTGTAACTCAGAATATTCTACAACTTCTGTAACTAATAGCAGGTTTTGTCTATTAAATGATTTTTTAATCATCTCTGTCAAAAATTTTTCAGAAACAACACAAATTATTTCAGCATTGTAATGCTTTGTAATTATTAAAATGTTATTATCAAAAAAAGAACATTAGTTGAATAGGTGGTGCTCAGTTTACTTTTCTTGCTCAGCCATGAGGATACGCATAAAAATAGCAAGCAGTGCTTTTGTCAGTCAGAACTGCTTTTCTTGTCTCTGATCAGAGGTTTCATAAAAATCATAAGAGGACGTAAGCATTACTTTTTGTTCAGACCCAAGAAAGAAGAAATGCTGACTGAAAACGTGCATCGGAACAAGCTTGCGTTTGGAAGTGTTGCTGTGACGCCGTTGACATGGAGATACGTGTGTACATGTGCTTGAGACATGTGAGGAGGAAAACCAGCCCTTCAGCCCCTCAAACCCTGAGAGACATCCATGCAAAGAGTCTTTTATCAGTACATCTGGAAGTGAGCAGGAAGCACCAGCCCACTGGACCTCCACCTATTACTTGTTTGACAGCCGTGCGTTAATGTATGAGCCAGCAGACAATAGGGGCAAACACGATGGGGTCATCCTTAATGCAGATAAATGAAATCTGATAAAACACAGGATTTTACGAGGCTGCTAATGAAGGCTCTCAGGAAGCAGTGGAAGGAAGACACTCACTATACAGTGTTCTTTCTCTACTTCAAAATGCCTTGCAACAGGACTTGAAATTTTAGACCAAACAATTTGCAGGTGAACTCCCTTCAGCCACTGAGGACAAGAGAATATGACATCCCATTTCCTCCTACTCTTACAAGTAAAATCCACAGCTCAGTTCCTGAGGGCAGAGGTCTATAGGGATACAAAGGAAATGAAAGAAGATCTCAGCCAATTTAAGTGCCAAGTCCTAACTTTCCTTAGAATTATGTTTAATACCAGCAGTTAACCAGTGCAGTGTTCTCTGGAACTGTCTCATTCAGAAACACAGTCCCAAAAAACCCAATCAGAACCCTCCCCTGCCTCACCCCACGCAACAACACAAAAAATGCCCAACCAACCGAAAACAAAAACCAAAGAACCCATCCAAAAGCAACCAACCAACTCCAAATCCCACAAAACTCTTACTTTCTCACTGCTTCAGGAGCAATCATGTTACCAGATTAGCTTCTCTAAGTTCAGTGACAAGTGACCTTAAGCAGGTGCTCCCATATCACTCAGTGGGAAAAAGGCAGAAAAAAAACTGTCATGAAAAGTATAAACTGTTCAATAAATCAGCCATAAAAACTCAGGATGAAGGGCATTTAGTTACCTGCATATGTACTAATCAGAGTACTTGGCATGTGAGTTAGACTTCCATGTACTTCAAGAAAAGATCATAAGCCAGTCAAGTGTAGTCAGCAATTTCCAATGACACCAGCATGTTATACAGCAACAGTATTTTGGTATGGGTTTTTTTCAATGAAAATGATAGTGTGTAGAAGATAAAAAAAATAACAAAACTCCCCCAAACAGACAAATTCTTAGTCATGTTTTGCACTATCTAAAAATTCACAGATTCCAGTTTATATATATTTGAGATGGGTTAGAAAATATTGTAGCATACACAGAATACATGTAAAGAAATATTTACACATGTGTTAAAGCATATAGTAATATGTACTATACATACATATATTATATACATGTACCTACATACATATATTCACTTCAATTAATTTTGATTATTTTAATAGCACATTTATTTTGCTTTTACACTTGTAGAATCAACATAACTAGAGAAATCAAACATTATCAACCATTTCAGTATATTGAAGGTGTTACAGTGAAAGACCCTCATGAAATAAAGGAGACCAAGGAGAACCTCAGTTGAAATTAGGAATTAGTTACTGTAGCTAATGTCTCTTTATTGGTGTCCTGGTTTAGGGCAAATTTGGGCAAAAACTACAATATTTTCTATGAAAACCTACAAGATAAGAAAATACTAACAGAAAAAAAGTAGAAAATCGTCAGCTTTAACACCATATAAATATACATATGAGCCTAAGAACTCAATACTATGCATTACACATACAAAATATTTTATATAGTGTATGAATAATAGAGCAATTTCAGAAAGGGTGCACAAATAAGTTAGAGAGAAAACATTGATAAGGGCCCACTAATTATTAAAAAGCACAACTTTTTAGATCAAAACTATGTTATCAACACTTGGCAACATTACATATGGGTATTCCTGCTCTATGCAATTTCCATATTTTTCTTCCCCAAAATTAATTTCTTTCCTTGTGATCTGTCATTTCATAATTGTTTTGTTGGTATGCTTTTCTTTTATTTTCATTTATATACAGTTCACTACTGTTCTTTCTTGACCTAGAAAAACGACAAATTACATGCCACTTTGGAGCTGTGACTGATTAAATATCTATTTTCTCTAGAAAAATCTTGAAGACTGAGTTTTATTGTAATCTGACAGCCTTACAAGCATGCATGCACTCTTTTAGAGCATTTGATTTTTCTGTACACTCATATTTGATTAGATTCAAGTTTTAGCTTTCATCTATTAGTCTCTGCCTGATCGGGCATTAGAAGACACAGATGGTTTTGATTAAATGATTACTTAAAAAATAAACCTGATTTATACTGAAACTTTATAGAAACTTATTGCTTTCATATTTTATGTAATAAATTCAGCCTCGATAAATGCCAACTCACAGCTGGTTGTAAAACAGAAAGATCAAGACAAAAATATATATGTCTCATACAAAGCACTAGGGGTGTGGTATCTTTTTTTATACAAATCTAACATTTCTATGAAAATTAACAGTTTTTCTCACAAAGGTTATTAAAAAAATCTAAATCTATAGAAATAGGTTTGAGGAGAAAAAAATCAAAGTTAAAAAAAATTTCACATGATTAATATATGAAAACATCTGGAAGGATACATCAAACACAATTTATTCTTCTGCCAACCCCATATTTTTGCTGCTTCTTTACCAAAAGAAGTGATTGAACAAGAAAATCCCCCTTCTATAGAAAGCCGCAAGACAAACCCTCAGTAATCGACTCTGCCAACTGAGAAGTACCAGTGGTGCTCTCAAATAAAATGAGGTTTCTCTATTACAAATATAAGCCACAAAATTATTCAAATTGCTGCTGGAAACTTTCCAGAACAGACTGATGAACTCAACCTGTCTCTCTTTCAGCTGCTGCCACTATTACTTTGCTGCTGATGGCATGACAGTTACTAAAACTGAGTGCAGTTCTACAAAGTAATTCTTTAGTGATTCCCAGTTTACCTAGAACTTCAGAAATATTGCTAGAGATGAGGTTGGGTAAGGGACAACATGGGAAAAAAGTAATTAAAAAAAAATAGAGGAAAAACTCCCCAACATATTACATGAAGAAAAAGAGTGCAGTCTTCAAAGGAGAGTGAGAGGAAACACCAATGCTAATGGATGGAGACAAAACATCTCCAAAAAAACTCTCAGTCTGAGTCTTTTGACAAGTTCAGTTATGTTCAGTTTCATAATATTGTTCTTAAGCATTGGTAAGGATCTCAGTATTGAGTCCAAATAAAATAAAAGCTAGGTATCTAAACAAATACCTAAGCTACCATGGAAGTGGTGTTTGATTGCTGTTGTAGGTGACAAGTATTTGTCGGGCACATATGAAAAACTCACATAAAAATTTAGGGTTTAAAATTATCTTCACAAATTTGCCTTAAAAGCTGTGTCTGACCAATATTCACTCACTGCTTCACTGCTTTTGGAAAGAAAAATTCTGTGTTCTGAGAATGCAGTCTATTAACAATTATCTCCATGCATCTCTTCAGGGCTACTCCGATATTTCTTAAGTTTAGTTATCCTAATTAGCTAACTAGCTCAGCAAATTTAACTTCTTATTTTGAAAGGCCACTAGGATAAGAAAAAAAATTGTTAAATTACTGTTAATTCATTCTGCTATTAACATAGAATTATATTTTTCCGTTTTGGAAACTTCAACCCCACATTTATTGGTTCTGGAGCTCCTGCATTCAGGATCATTCATCTCCATCTCAGTTTATGAGCAATTCTCTACTCTGCTCTGGTCCATTCACAATTTATACTGCCCTCTCCTAAATGCAGGTGCTGGCTGCAGCTGGGCAGCAGAAGACAATGCCAATACAGTGCAGCACTATCACTCAGATACTACTAATCTCTGTAAAAAGGATATCTAGAATAACAAATAGTTATTCATGCAGGCAGGCATTGCTCTCTATTGGAACAAGTCTCTGCTTGGTGGCTGAGACACTGCCAACTACACAGTGTCCAGGAAACAGGACACAGATTCTGAGTGTCTCTGTGCTGATCTGGGGAGTGGTGAGATCCTAAACTCCACAGTGATTTCTGAGCACTTTTGCCATCCTCTGCAGTGCACTTCACAATTGAGAGGACGCTCCAGGTGATTTCAGCCAGCTTTCTCATCCATGACCATAGAAACCAAGGTGGAATTCTAGACCCTTTATCCCATAAATAAAAGTTTAATGTCACAAGCACCCATCAAGTGTGCTGAGTTGAGATGACAAAAAGAGAAGTACAGCTATAATGTATGTTTTGGAGAGATAGCCAACACCTCCAGATTTCTGTATGCAGTTAGGACTAATTAGAACAAGAGTTGGAAAAAAGAGAGACAGCCTTTTTCCGTTTCATTGTGATTCAAATCACTACATTTAAGAAAAAAGTCTATGTACATGAATTCAAATACTCCTCTTCAATCTAGCTAGGCCTTTACCATACAGACAAACGATAGGATTTTAGACTACATAAAGAGTACCAACAGTTTAGGTGGTTTTTTGCTCAAGGGAAAAAAAAATGCACACAAAATGTTGATTAGGGTTCATAATTATAGAGGAAAAAATTATGATGATTAGGATATCCTGCCTCCACCCTATCACGTAACTCTGCTTGCCTACCTAAACAAATAAAGTGTTCTATGATTTACAGTTCTCAATGCTAATTAGCCTTCTCTTTATGTTTCCTTTCAAACTCTAAAAACTGATTTAAAACATTTTAAAATTCATTATTGCTTGATTCTCCAGAGATACAGGGTGAAACAACACTGTGTAAACTTTGGAAGTAGGAAGATGTGTCAATGATTTAAAATGCTATATCAGCTAGAGACTTGTTGAATATTCAAATACTCTTTCAAGGGTATAGACAAATGTTTCATGTAAACTGTGTTGAAATGTTTACAAGTGACATCTCATCTAGTCAAAATACAATGGAAAGCATTTGTATGGGTGTGTGAGAGAGATAGGGAGTTATAAAAATGCAGTTCTTAAATAAATTATATTTTAATTGACGTGAATTTGGCGATAGTTAATATGCTTATGACAGCCTAAACATTTTTAGTTGGTCTGATTTAAGATCAGATTCCCAGACTGTCTGGATTCCGAAGAGAGAAAAAAACCAATTACTTTACGATGAAACATTAGGGATAAATGTTGATAAAAAAGTTTCCCTGCAATTGAGTCATTTGTATTTCTGGCTTTATTACCAACTGCCCCAAGAGCCAGAGTATTCATGGTGATTTTTAGAAGCAGGCTGAAGAGACAGGTTTTTTGCAACATGATGTTATGCTTCAGAAGTTTCTCAAAATTGTTTTCTTGGTAACTAGTGACATGGAGTATGTCCACCAAAATATCACCTCTTCTATTTGTTAATGGTAAGTTGGTAGTAAATTCTTTGTAAAACAACATTTTGTTGCTCCCCAGAATGAATAAAGTTATCACCTATTATTGCAGAATAGTGAATGAAATTCCTCAGAAAACTCATGAAATTTTCACTTTATTGAACAGATTCCTGTCCCTTACAAAAAGTAGTAATTTGAAAAGGTTAAGGTCAGAAGCAAATCGAATCAATTGAACAATTTAACCCTAGCTAGAGATTTTACTGTTCTCTTTACAATTGTTTTGTTCATTCGCTAAACAGGTTCAATGTGTAGAGAAGATTTAACAGACCCAGCTCTCCCCACCATCAAATTTATACTATTCAGCATCATGGTTTCCAAACTACTGTTTGGATATAAAAGAGAGGAAGGTAATTTTCAGCATCTACTCAAGTGCAAGATGTTAACACATTTCAGCACTAGGTAGGAGAACCTCAGTTGTAGATGCCATGAGTATCATGCCCTGCCAAAAAAAAAAAAAA
>VWZV01009419.1:0-135777 GCA_013397155.1 Irena cyanogastra | reverse complement strand
AACAAACTCTTTTCTCCTTACAAAGTATTGAACATTTCATGTGTATTATATGACTTATATATAAATAATTTCTGATTAAATAAGTCATAATAATAAATAAATAAATGAGGACATCTATGTGTCTTACCTCCCCACAAGAACTGTTTCCACAGAGCATCTTAGCACACTTTTCATTTAAAAAGATTGCATCGTTTTGTGAAATGTCATTAAACACCCATAAGACTCACCTTTTCAAAAAGTGAAATATTATTTCCAGACATACCATTTCATGAAAGAGTTAGTGGTTGGAAATTGACTATGGGAAAAGAATAATTTCACTATTTAGTAATAATTATAGTACTTCGCTTGTTCTGCTTGTGTTTTTTAACAGGGAAATAATTCCACAGTTCCACAATCTGAAAAACAGCTTTCCTATTTTAGGGAACTCTGTTGCCTAAATAGCTCACAAACTACTCTAAGTTATGTAGACCTTTAAGTAATTACTTTCACTGCAAATGAGACACTGAAGGTATAAATGGCCTCTCCTATTACCCAGTAAGAATTCTATCAGCTGTTGTTTCCATTAACATAGCTTGGATCATAAATTAAAACCTGGTAAAAATCACAATGAAAATCTAACTAATTAGAAATAGGAATAAGTCACTTAACAAGGAGCAGATGTGATTTTGGGGAAAAAAAAAGAAACAATTCTTACTTAAGAGTGTGTCTAACTTCTGAATGAAATAATTTTATATTCACTCTGAAGATCCTTGAAATTTTTAACTATTACTTTATCTGTGTCTTCTTCTTCAAAATTCTTTATTATAGGGATCTTGCAACCGCAATGACCTTCTTCCTCTCAGTAGTGTTGTGAAATATTTGAGTTATATATGTGGGGTTAGCTTTCAGTGCATTTCTATAGCATCCCATGCAGCAGGCTTTTTGATAATACATTAATACATTACATTTGATAATACATTAATGAAAGTTTACTATTATCTATTAAGATTCTCTAAGTTAGTATACACTAAGGAAATTCAGGCAAATTTATTGGGATATTTCCATTGATTGTAGATAAGTAGTCATTAAAAAATACTAACAGGTCACATTCAGTCCAGAAGCACAAATCGACCAAACAATAAATGTGCTTACACTTAAAATCTAAAGCAACTTCTTGATTTGTCAGCCTGTGCATTGAAACCAGCTTGAGGAGTTACTGCCCACATCAAATATTAAATCTCTCTGCACAGCTAAGATTTCTCCTTGTAACTGTTCCTAAGAACCTTAATACAAGCCCGGAAAACAAAGTAAAATCTATGTTCTCTCACTTTTACCTGTACCCATATAAATATATGCAGTTCTCAGAAAGGCTCTGTTTTAATAAAACTTAATTGTGTCTTATACCCTGTCTTATATATAAACAAGCCAGGTTTCTTATCTCAAGCTTTTATCTCTCCTTCCCCAAATCTCATGAATTTCAGATATTATCCATCCTGTCAGAAATGTCTTTGGCCATTTGAAGATACTCACGAGAGAAATTCAGTAGTCACCCATACTCGTTTTTCAAATGCCCAGAAGGACAAGAAGTCATGAAGTTTATGCTTAGAAATTCTATCAAATGAAAAGGCATTACTGTTCTCCAGGTCTGTTTATTACAAGCCTTCAGTCACTCCAATATTATTGGTTATGACAATAATTATTACTTTCCCTTCTTACAGTACTAACAATTATATACTTAGAAGAGTCTGCTTTATATGTCATTATAACTTATCTGATTCTCTCAGTCTTACAATATTGTTCTATTAAGTTCTATTGTGAGTGCAGCCAATCTGCAAACCTTGTACTTATCAGTAATACTGTATTCAACAACCACAGCTCTTGTGTTCACATGTAATTTAAGAAATAGAAATTTAAATATTTTCAACATGTAAGTTTAACTTATTTTAAGGTGGTACTAATTTTATGCCTTTTTGACATTTGTTTTTCACAATATATCTGAACACTTGGCAAGTTCAAGTGAACAAGGAGTCTCATACAATAGTATGCAAAGTCCTGCACTCATTCAATAAGAAATTTTTATCAAATGATTCTGTGTGAAAAACAAGCATGTTTAATTAAGAGCAGCAGAAACTGCTCCACCAAATTCCAGGATTGGATTGAGGCTTGTTCTAACAACTTGTGCATTTTTTAACAAGAGGCTATCTAAGAAAGATAATACCAATTCGTCAATTATTTTTTAAACATCTATACTGAGAATATACTTCAGATAAACTAATATGCTTTAGTGCTGGCTGCTGTACATTTCCCCTAAACATTTTTCAATCGGGCAAAATGGTGCACTGAAAATCTGGTGAAGCAATATGCTACTATTTAGCAAGTTCAGCATTTAAAAATTGAGTAGGTAGTATTCCTGTAGCCTCTACTAGATCACTGTAAAACCCACCAATCTGGAATGATTTAACATGACACATAAAAGCTGCTGAGAATGGAACAACAACAGTATTACAATTTTCAAGTTATATAGTGTACATTATACAGAAAAACTCACATATCTTCACCGTTGAAATAACTTTCTTTTTTTATAGCTATTTCCACTTCAACTCAAAACATAAAGCTTTCTAAATCCTCTGTTTAAAGACTAAAGTAATTCAGTATTCATCTCAGATATCTGCTCTAACAGACCAATCCAGATGAACTTTGTATTTTCACTTTGAATTTGCCCCTACAAAAAGAAATTACGTAATGATATACTATTACATTTCATCTCATCATTTTTCAAACATCAAGTAAATGTTTCCTAAACTCTTTGCATGTTCAAATAAATGAGCATAAGAATTCTGGATCAGAATGCTCCAGATAAAAAATTACAAAATTCCAGCCATGGATTAAGGACCGTAGTGCTCATTTACACTTTCATTACTTAGAAGGCAAAGGCAGGCTTTTGCAGTAAGATTCTATATCATAGAATATTCTTGAACGTTCTTTTAATGTTCTTGAATAAGGTACCAAGCAAAAAATTAGTATAATTGTTATTGAACACCTAAGAATACTGTATTTTCTTCATACAATTTTATAAAATCCCATTGTTTTCCTGTCCTTAGATACTCAAGATTCATGACAATTCATCAGTTTCAACCTTTGTCTGGAAACTACCAACACGTTTTTCTCAAAATAGTGCAGTAATTAAACAAATTTTATACAGAAAGTGTACTAGATGACAGTCTATTAATCTATCTCTCAAAGACTGCTTATCCATTTTTACTTTGATCATCTAGGTTAAGATTTCTCTTAAAGGTCACAGCTAATTCAGTCTTCTGAATTTTACCTTGTGCTCAATGTCAAGGAATGTTACCACGGTAATCAGCAGTTCTGTGCTTGTAAAGTGAAAATGTTCCTAAACTAAAACAAGCAAACAAAAAACCCGTCTATGTTTATCTCTCTATTCATGCTTTTTTTCCTCAAGTCATGCTAACATTTAAATTGTTCAAATAACACACAAACAAGTGAAATGACATGGGAAAAAATAAGAAAGTGGTACAATGAAATATTTTAAGATGCAATATTTTTAAGTTAACTCATTTTCCTTTCGTATTTCCTCTATCTGTTTAATAAAAACTTCTTCCTTAATTATTTACTAATTAATGAAGTCTAGAGAGATATGGAAGGTTAAATAATTTTCCTTTTTTTTTTTTTTTTACATTGAATGGTAAATGTAAAGCATAGAACTTAGACAATCTTTGTTAAAAAAACCCAGAAGTCCTCATGCCAGAGTCACTCCAAGCACTGGCCCACCTACTCCTATGCTTTGTATAACTAACAAAATCAGTACCATTGTTATTCTCTATGTCTGCCCATCTTTCTTTTTCAATTTTTGTCTCTTCCCATAAAACTTAGCTCAAAAAATTCCCAGTATTTGCCTGTCTACAACAGGTTTCCCACATACAATAGAAATGCAGCATTTTGCCTTTTTAAGTGGCTACCAATATTCAGTATAAAGGGTTTTTTTATTCTTCTTTTATTCTTACAAAGAAAGTAATGCTTATTTGAAAATTGACTGCCTAGGACTTAATTCAAGCTGAAATAATCTTGACTAAATAATAAACTCTGTTGTATTAGAAAAATAAGATAGCATTTCCAACATTTCATGGCTATAAAATGCCATCATTTACAGATTATCAAGGCAGGAGGGCAGGCAGATTTCATTTTGTAAGGTCTTTTCCTCCTAAGTATAGAAAATGAAGATAAGTGCATTGTACATGGCAAGCTGAGAGGAGAGGTTAATGTTATTTCCATTCTTTTGCATGTTTGAAGGACTTGTTTTATGTATCAGAATTTTTAGAAAGAAGAAGAAAAATATCAAGGCCGAAAGGGACTATAACTACATTAGCACAACCACACTTCCTCTGCAGGCCAAGGAATCTCCTGCTATTACATCAAAACTAAATGTCTTTGTAAAGATTCCAAGTAATGACAAACTTAATCATGTGTTCCAAAGGTTAGTTACCCTCATTGTTAAAAGATATGCACATTTTTTGTTAGTCTGGATTTGTCTACATGCAGTTTCAAGCTTCTGGACCTTATTACATTCTATACTGCTTAAGCCCACTAAATACTAGAAATCTTATTTTCATGCGCCTATTTGTGGACTCTGATCAAATTACATCTGAATCCCCACTCAAACATATTGAACAGATTGAGCTTTCTAAGCCTCTCATTATAACCCACATTACAAGTAGCACACAAACATTCTTATAGCTATTTTGGAATATTTTTTTCAATAATTTATATTTTTTGAACTATAACAACCATAACTGAAAATAATATTACAACAAGTCTAACTTATGCCATTTGCCAATGTTTTCCTACTTCTCTATTCCTATATCTATTTTATGTCAGCAAACAGTACAGAAAAAAAGTGATCTACACACCTGAACACTTTACTCTGATCTCAGAGTACAAAATATCTAAAACAATTTCTGAAGAAAAGAAACCATTAATTATATGAGGGTGAACAGAAAATGAAATAAAATCCTGCTAGAATAACTGGATATCTTTTAAAAGGAGCAAATTTTATGAACAGATAAAAAGCAGAATAGTATTTGTCTAGATCTCTGTTAACACTCTACATAAAAAGTTTTAGATAAAATTGAGGTTATTGCTGCAATTGTAAGAAGTAAGGAACTGGCTGTGCAGGAGATGTCAACTCCTATGAGCTAGACCTCTGCCCTAGAGTGAAGTCAGTAGTGGAGTTCCTCAAAGATCATCTTTGAGAACAATCTTATTAAATATTTTTAAAACTCCCTGGCATAAAAAGTAGGAGTGATGCCAATGCCTCCTAACCATGTGTCAATACAGAGAACTGAACTAAGATAAAGGAAAAACTGGGTGACTTGGGGACTGGAGTAATAGAAGTGTCATGACATTTAATAATACAAAGTATGAGGTTGGGGCACAGGCTCTGTGCTCAAGGCTTCTTAGCAGTGTGTACTAAATTGGATTTTGATGCCCTCAAGGAGAAGATAAAATTACTTATTTTCTCAACATGAACAGGCTTCAAAACTATATTTTGTGGTGATGACAGAGGAACCAGGACAGGAACATCTTCCCTGAGAAGTTTGTGTTGCTAAGCTGAGCAACATCCCTACCACCAATAGCAAACAGCCATGGTTCCACTGCCTTCTACAAAACCCTCTCTCTATCTCAAGGCCCACTGCCTTCTGCAAAACTCTCTCTCTGTCTCAAGGCTGGGGCCATGCACTCTGTCTGAGGAGAACCAAAAGCTACTGGCAGAGGCAGAGAAGTGCAATTTGTGCATCCCAGTTGAAAAGAACTTCCAGTTCCAGTATCAGATAGCCAAGTTTGCTCTGTGATCACCTCTGTCAATGGCCAAATCCTCCTAGAACACTCTGTTGTCTCCAGTCTGGAGAAATTAAAAGGAAGCGACAAAGGTCACAACTAAGTAAAGCTTCCCAGTCCCAATAGTATGTGGCTATGAGACCTAAACCACCCAGCCCTGTTAGAAGCAAGGACTAGCTTTAACTCTTAAATCCATCTTCCACTCCCCCACGTTGAAATGAGCTCTTTTCTCTTTTGTTATCCCCTCTAGCAACCAAGAAGACAGTGTTGGGGAAGAGGCGTGAGCAGGAGAACACAGACAGCATAGCAGCAGTGGTATGAAATTAATGCTCGTGTGATCTTGGCACCCTGAGCTGCTAAGAGAGGATGAAATATGGGAGCAATTCTGTACCATGATGATTCTGCAGACACATCAGTCTGTCATCATACACAACTATTTATGCCTAAATCTAGTTCTGTGACAGTAACTGAGCCACCAATGTGATGCAACCCTACAAGGCAAACATGACCTTAAATCAGAATTGATCATTTCAGCAGAGTAAGAGAAGACTTTATGCTATTTTACATTGTACTAATGAGCCCCTGTGTATATCGCTACACAGAATTCTGGCAACTTATATTAAAGAAAAATGGATTCAAACTGGGACATGTGGAGAACTGTTACTAGGATGATCAGAGAATAGAAATTTCCCTGTTTTGTAAGAGCAAAGTTAAAGAAAGTGATAGCTCACTACCTTTTTTCCTTACCTCCAATTCCACATTTTGTTTTGGCTTCTGCCTCAACTGTACCCTTCTACCAGCCCTAATGCTCCTGTACCTATGCAGTGAACTGGGTCAAGGAACTCATAATCAATAAAAACATTTCAATCATCCTGATGGGATTTCTTTTCTGAGTACGTAAGTCTATGGTGGCACACAGAAAATAAGGCCTGAACCTAAGAGCAACAGTGCAAACTTATGATGTACGTGCAGATCAATGTTTGCTAATAAACACATGTTGAAAGGAAACACTGAGAAGGAACATAGATGTTTAAACATTAGGACAACACAAGCTTGGAGAAAATGGTTATACATCTATTAGAAACCACATTTCAGACTAGAAATCAGAAATTTTAGCTGTCGCAAAAGTACAGTTGTAGTTCCAGTTACAAGGAAAAAGGCATAACCTATTCTTACAGTACAGCTACTATCTGCTAGCACTTTTAAAGTTGTTTTTCAATCCCATATTTAACAGCTGTTGCATATTTTTGATACTAAGTATGCATTTAATTGTGTTGAAGTGTAGTATTTTTTGAAATTAATTTCCAGGAAATCAGAGATTAGTAAATTAATAAATAAAAAAGTAGTACCACTTGTACATCTAGCTAAAATGTAACATCTGGAAATGCTACTAATAGTAGCAAGGTAAAAGAAGCTTTAGGCAGGGTGTAATTTCTCTAAAGTTCCAAAATTACTTAAACAGCTTTTTTCAAAGAATTGCCTCCTATATGTGGTGTGAGACTTTCAGATGAGCTTTGTACACTCTGAGACCCATCGCAATATTGTGACCTGATTTTTAACAGAAATTGGGTTTAGTATTTTGGGTTTTTTTGAAACTTGTCCACCTGTTTACATGTCCAAAGCCATTATTTGCCCGCAAAAAGGTGAAGTATACAAAAAAAATATAGGTAGTTAAAACATTCTTTTTTTAAATCACCAAAAAAGCTCCAAAATATAGGTAATCTGTTTTCATGAATGTTAAGTGGGAATTTAATCTTAGAGGGGGAAAAAAGGAGGCACCTTCCAAAATCTTTGATGCCAGTTTTGAGCACGGTTAGAGCTCATGATTTTGCATGAGAAACTTGACAAACTATGGAGCTTTGTAACACATAAACCTGCAGGAATTGGATTATACTTAAACATAAATGGTAACTCTTCCTTTTCATACCAATGAGTTGTACTGTGGCAGCTCCTTTGAGAGTCTCTGCTGGGAGCAATGAATGTTCTCTTCTTTGCTTGTTTGTTTTCACTTTCTTTGTATTGAAAGAGTTACTTTGGGATTTAGTTTTCCAACAACTTGATTGAGAGTGACTACTAGATACTAGAAACATGCCTTGATACAATTTTAAAGAAATTGTAACACATTTAATTAAATTGAGACATATTTCAAGAGTTACACTGAATTACACTGTTCAACATAATCACGCAAAACAAATATTTTACATGCCGCTTGTTAAATAACATTCATATGTGACCACATAAGTCTGAACTATGTCTAAACACATCAAAACCCCCTAACAATTTTTCAGATTTTACATCTGCTCCTGCTTTCCTGACTCTCAAAACACGCCCCCTTTGTGCCTCACAGTTCTGCACTGGTACATTTCAAGTATCTACTTTTAAAATACAGAATAATACACAAAAAAGGGTATGTGAAAAAAAAATGAAAAATATACAAAAAATAGTAATATGAGAGAAATTCAAAACTCAAATAGTATTTACAAATACAATAGATTTTATGATACCTTAAAACACATTATTACAATCTTCCAGTTATGCTTTTTAAAAAAATAAAATTTTTATGTCCTAAAGAACATTGGAATTGTGATGGAGGGATTCCAGTTGTTTTTTCAAACTACTTTAAGAGCTACAAGTCCAAAATTGGTTGGCGGTAAAAAAAAAACCAAAACCAGACAAGAGATGCAAAAGCTATGAACCTAATACCTTGCTTATCATCTCTTTTAATCAGAATGTTAGAAATTTATATTTTACCGCAAATTTTATACGAGATCTCACTCTTCACTTGAGCATTGCCACCTGTTTGATCCTGTAGTACTGCCAAAAAACATTTCAAAACAAATACAGGCAGAAAACAAATACATCAGACAAACAAAATAAATTATATTATACTGGTTATTCATAATATATATACTACTTACCTTTGAAATATTAATACAGATGTTGTAATTGATTTATTATGTCACAATAAACCAGTATAGTAACATTTCATCACACTTTTCAAATTACTTCCATTTTAGATATGTGGATCTGTGGTCTCTGTTATTATTTTTAATGAATAGAAAACATCATACCATTAATGAATAACATATAATAAAAATATGTTTGTACATCTCATTCATTGTTAAAATATCACCTTCCCCTAAAAGCAACACACTAAGTCTGTTTATTTTTTTGGAAATTCTTTCTATGTAGCAAACTACCCACAGCCACTTGTCATCACCGAAAAGGTCAGTGGATTTGGAGCACTTGTCTTTTTGTAAAAGAAAAATGTATTAAGTCTGACAACGCTTTTAAGCACTTAGCCACAAGTTATCCAGAGAACCACTGTGTGGTGCCAGGGATTTTGTGGCCCCTCTCCATCTCATTATGAAATCTGGTAAAAACACTACCATCTGAAGGGCTTTTGGTCAAGTTATAACATCGATGCCATCCTGTAGCACACTGTGCACTCCTGAGTCCAACTACTTTGCTGCTCTAGCTCACCCTTGAGTGAGGCAGTGAAGGAGTTTCATGTGCAGTGCTCTCTCTGTAGCCTTAGTCTGCAATCCCTTTTTTATTCCAGTCAAAGCAGCTACTCCATAAGTAGTTACATTTACACAGTTTTTCCATAACACATTGGTTTCATTAAAGAAACTGTTTCCTGTGGAGAATAGATCTTCTCCAGTACATTTAGATCAGTAATTGTCCTAATGCTTGTTTCTCCAAATCTTCAGCAGTGTCTTCTATGCGTCTTTCAACAGTATTTACTGACAAGAGTGCATTTTAGATTGCTGCTATATTGTTTTACCCGTGTTATTTCAGTGATTTTTATTATCATGGGAATTACAATTGTTTCCTCAATGGCATGTGCTTTTGCTATTATCTATGAAACATCTAGACTTGTATCATTATGTTCTGCAAAGTGCTGGATTGAGCAGCATGACTGAAAACATCACTGAAAAATATTTGTGAAGGTCTGTCTTCATGTTCTGAATTTGTGGCTTTCTAAACATCTTGCTAACCATAGTGACTTCATGCCACCTTTAGCTGACATCTCAAGACACAATACACAGTTTTTGGTGAACTTCATTAACAGTGGATGTCAGTTCATAGAATCAAAGCATGATAGTTCCAACCCCCCTGCCACAGACAAGGACAACTTTACTAGATCAGGTTGCTCAGAGCTCCGTCCAACCTGGCCTTGAGCTCTTCCCAGGGATGACATATCCACAACTTCTCTGGGAAATTTGTTCCAGTGCTTCGCCACCCTGACAGTGAAAAACTTCTTCCTAATATCTAATCTAAATCTACCTTCTTTCAGGTTTAAGCCATTCCCCTTTGTCCCCTTTGTAAAAAGCCCCTCTCCATTTTTCTTGAAGCTTCCCTTCAAGTATTGGAAGGCCACAATTAGGTTGTCCCAAAACCTTCCCTTTTTCACGCTGAACAAACCAAATTCTCTCAGCCTTTCCTCATGGGATATTTCAGTCTTGATAATTTTTAATGTGTTTGATCAACTTATTGTCAGATCCAATCAGATCACCATTGGTTTTGATGTCATATGGCTGACGTAGAAATCACACTTGAAACAGAAGTGTCAGCTCTATCATTTTCTTGTTCCCTGTTTGTGTTTAGAATCATCTTCAATGACAGTTTCTTTGCAGGAATCTTTTTAAGACACTGGTCCATTTTGTAAGGGTTAATGTAACCAAAACTAGTTAATACAATTTGTAAATCCAGTTAAGCAGGCACATGGAAATGGGAATTTAGACAATACACTGAAAACAAGTAAGTGACGGCAGCACTGTCAACCCCTCTGCATTGTGGAGCACCCAGTGGTCCCTCAGAATACCTCCTGTGACATACCTGAGGTGACCATCTGACCAAATGAGGGCAGCAGTTTTGTTTTGGGGTTTTTCCCTTCTTTAAAGACAGACTCATTGGAGGAGTGACCCCTGAAGCAAGTATGAGCAATGCAACTAGATGGAGAATAAACAACAGCAACAAAGATATCATGTTGCTGGTGGTGCCTGTTAATCTTGATTTCTACAGAAGGGAGAGGAATTCTCCCAGTAAGACCTAAGAAATCTGAATAATTTGAACAGTTGTGTGGCTGTGTGGGTACTGGGTCGTGTGTCTGACTGTTGGCTCCATCAGATTCTGAGATGCCATCCAGGTGAACTCTCAGTTATTTGTGATCAGTTGCAACTACATTCTTGTGGCTTCCTTCTCTGGCCCACTTAATACCTGCTTCATTCTGCTTCCCAATCCTGACCAGTCTACCTGTCTGCTTCTTGAAATAAACTCTCACCTTGCCCTTCTATTTAGTAAATATTTTGATTCCGTGGCATTTTCATTCCAAGTATGATTCCTGAGTGTGCTTTCACTTTTTTGCCTTTTTTCCTTTTTTTTTTTTAAGATTCTCTGTGCTACTCCTAATTTCTGCTTCTTTGGCTCACCTTAACTTTTTTCCTGCCTTGATTCTAGTCTAGCAGCAATCACTGAGCTCAGTTGCCTATTTATAGTGCCTACATACAGTTGTTTGATATTGTGTGGAAGTTGACAGTATGAATCAAAAAATGCAACTTTCACAACTATTAAGGGTGTTTAGAGCTATGGCTTGAAAGCAGCATCAAAACAAATTGAACACTGCAGTAATTTTATATATATTTGCTGAGACATGAAAACTCCCTGGGTGTCTCTAGGAACTCCAGTGTAGATTTCTCTTTCACTAAGAACACTGTTTAATGCTCATAATGTATCATTCAGAGAGCATCAGGCCTCTGACTAATGATAAAGTTTCATCAGGTAGAGTGACTTGTGTGCTATGGCATTACCTAGGCTAAAAGGTGGATTATCTTCCTACAGTTTCTAAAATAATAATGTGTTACTTATAAAAAACAGTGATTCTCAATCTGAAAAAAGAAAAAAAACATAAAAGAGAATATAATTTAAAATTAACCTTTTTAGTAACTATTTCTAAATTTGATACAAGTCCCAATACTAACATGTATTAGGACTAAAGTCTTCAATATTAGACATTACTTTAATAAAACAATAATAAAATCTATACTTGTAACTGATATACAAAAATAAAAGACTTCTAGATTCAATATCTACTTTATGGCTTCTGTCCAAATCTCATGTCCTTCTGAGATTTCTGATTTCACAGCTTTAAAGAAGCCTATCTGCAATTCTCTGTATTGATAAAAGAGCACTGAGCTGAAACTTAGTAACTTGATCAAAAAATATACCATGAAGGATCCGATATTTTTGGGATCATGCTTTCCCACTTTTTGACAAGAAAAGAAAGTGAATGCCTGTAAGTTTTCAGCTTCTGAACTTAAGCAAATGTTCACATCTGAAAACAGAGATAATCTTCAACATATTCATAGCACTCTTAGATTTTGCCATACCCAGGTACCAGGACTTGCATCTGAAGATACACAGCATTGCTCAAATGAAGTGGAAAGACCACTACAACTTTGTAGTTTTTGGACGGCATTATAACTTGAGAGTTCCTATTCAACGCGATATTCACCTTGACTGGGACATAGTTCAGTCACACTGGACCAGACACACAGCTGTTGGACACTAATTCAAGTTGCATTAAAGCCTTCTGAGAGTAGCATTATCATGATGGTTTGCTGTTGTCCAAGATCTTTCCCCTCAGAATCCTGAACAAAATCTGTCTTCTGTTCCATACCACTTTTTAGGGTGGAGTTCCTCATGAACTGCAGCTTGCCAGTGAATTATGAGAAATAAATCAACACCTTAAGAGAGTTTTGAAACTGGAGAGACTCAGTCAATGGGAGAATTAAATTCTTGAGCATAACTTATTGAAGAAAATTTGCCATTAAGGCTTACTTCTGTATATTGTTGTTTGTGGAATTAGCATCCTCTGATTACAAGCTTACAAAATCCTTAACAAATCTCAGGGTCACTGAAATGAACATTTGAAAGTTAAATGTTTGTTTTAAATCCTATTTCCAAGTATTAGTATATTGTAAACTGGCATAATCAACTGGAATTTCACTTTTTTCCAGCTTAATTTCAATCTTCCTTTTATTTTAGAGCGAAGACTCAAAAGGAAGGATAGGAATTCCTCCTCAAGTGGCATTGTTCTTGAAAGCATTCATAAAAAAACCCCTTTTTTATGAAACATCTGAGTGAAGTGACCACACAACTGTGATGTTACCTTGAGCAAAGTAAACTTTGACGCAGAAGATGAAGTGGCAGAAAATTTGTGGTGATAATTCTTAGGGAACCACCATCATTAACAAGGAAAATACATTCCTTCAAAGACCTCAGTAGATGTTATGGTAATAGTCAGAAACCCTGCATAGGACATAAGGAGGTATAAGTTGTTCTCCAGTTAAACACAGGGAAAATGTATTAAACAAAAGACAAAGTACAGCATTTAAAAAGAATTTCTGATTAAGGTGCTGAAGAAGAGACATACTCTCTCCAGAAGAAGAGACATAAACTCTCTCATGGCTACTCTACATATTTTGATTCGTGCTTCTGCAATTAAGGCAATAGTATATAGAATGATTCAAATCCAGGATAGGAACTTCAATCAGACTTACCAGTGAAGATTCACGAGATAAGTATGTACCTAATATTTGGATAACTCACCAAGTTTTTCAGGAAAATAGGATAGAATGATGCTCTATGAAAGCCCAACATGTCCCCTTAAGGAAAGTCAAACTGATATTTCAATTCTATAAGCACCCCATTCAGATAGAATAATGTCAGTAGTGGTGAATTTTTTTTTGAAGTTTGATATTTTTAAAGCATTGGGAAAATGAAATTATACACACAGGTTGATGCTAAATGAGCCTTCAGGATTTCAGAAGTTGAACTAGTCGCCCAAAATCCACAAAAAACCTCTGCTTTCAGAGCCCAGGGATCAAACACAATTCCAAAGAAAAACCAAACCAAGCAACCAATCAGACAAAAACAAACCACACAAAAAAGTACTGCCATTTTTCTTTCCAAATTAACTTGCACCAAAAAATAATCTTCCTATTTCATTGCTTTTTCTGAACATTGAAGTTATGTAACTGGGATAGATAATGCCATGGCTGAGGAAACATCCACAATGAGAGTGTAAAAGCTGTACCAGATGAGTTTTAGGATACAGTGCTGGGATGATGGTACCAGTATGGAAAAAATGGATTTATGCAATGCTGCTGAATCACTGCTTTGAAAAAACACCGTTCTTCAAAGAGCCTTCAGGTGATGGGAATACTGAATCACATCTTATCATAGAGAATGAATATAGATGTAAAGATTTGTACTTCCACTCAAACTCCCTGAAGTCGTCTGCAAGTATCTTGAAAAAGAAATCAGGTTAATACAACCTTGAATTTCTGAAAGGCACGTAGTTCCTCACTAAAGACTCTTTAGACAAATAAGACTGTCATGGTGTATGGATCCTCAGATGACTAAGCCAATGACCAAAAAAAAAAAAAAAAAAGAAGAAAAATGAAAAATGGGTAAAAGCATATTTGGACTGTTTTCTCAGTAATGACTTTTCACTAATGGAATCCAAAAATGGTCTCTGCTTGGCCTTTTTTTGTGCAAGGCCATGCATAATTATCTGGAAAACTGTGTAAACACCAAGGGGAATCTCTAAGTATGCTCCAATATTGATACTAACTTTTTCCAGAAAGACGAAAGGCATGGGGATAAGGAACTGAAAAACAACACCAACAAACCAACCAAAAATTAGCAAAAAAACCTCAGACAACTTTCTAGACCTGAGCAGGCAATAAAATGGCAGATGAAATACAGGGTAAATTAAAACGTAAAAGAGATGATTATGGGAAAAATAATTTACCTTTATAAACAAGACAAGCTGAAAAATTGACACTTAAACATGACCTTGAAGTTATGACAACTCTATGAAAACTTTGGTTCAATGTTCAGGAGCAATTAAAATAGGAAATCAAGTATTTGGATTTACTAAGATGGAACAGAGCAACACATCACCATGCCACCATATGACTTCACAAAGCTCCCAAATCTTACAGGCTGCATGCTTTTTTGTTCCACAAGAACAAGACAGAACAGAAAAAAAGAGAGGTAACAAGGAATCAAGACAGAGAATACCTTTCAAGTACTACAACGTAAGGTAGAATTGTTTACCTTAGAAAAGGGATAGCTGGCAAGATCATAAATGATCACAAAATGGAGATATACTAAGTCTTGACTGGCATAGAGAAAGTCAAGAGGTTTTTTATTATTTCCTATTTTGCTATGTTCTCACAAAAATACAGACAACAATAGGAGAAGCAGTTGCTTAAAGGAGAAAAGCATAACAGCACAGCTGTGAAGGAAGCCCAATGAATGTTTGCCATAGAACAGACAAAGTCTTTTGATTACCGAGTTAGCAAATGGAGAGCCAATGATAAAGACAGCTGAAGACAGAAATACTTGCCATGAGGAAACGAATACTTTTCCGAAGACAATATTGGGAGGGGGTGGTGTGTGATGCTTCTCGCGAACAGGGGCAGAGAAGGCAGTCGGTGGGCTGAAGCCGAGCTCCGAACCCGCAGCTGGGCTGTGACATCTCGTGGTCACACGGTCTAAGTGCAGCCCAGGACACCGCGCTGCAGAGCATCGTTTGTTTTGCCTTCGATATTAAAAGCAGAGACCTTGAAGACGTGATCAGTGATGGGGGGCAGGGGGAATAAAATCAAAAGTGTACACTACTTACAGGCTCTCTATATAGAAATGGGTATTCTTCTAAAATTTAAGTGGCGTTATTAGTGATATATGAAAGAGAAAGTTGACTCAAATGCTGTTCTATCATTAAAACAGATATGCTTTCATTAACACTGTTAAATGTGACTTCAATTATTAAGGAAAACAGACTAAATTTTAAGCCTAATCTGAATCCAAAAAATCACAGACCACCTGAATAATGCTCCCTCAGCTGTGAATGGAATTGGATTTGGGTTTCGTGACACTCAAACTGTATGTTTCTGGCAGACACAAGGACATGGAATCTCTAAATCTTAATCTTAAATATATCTCTTTACTCAAAAACCCTACTGGAATGCAACTTCCTCCTAACACTTGTTTTGGCTCTGTGCAGCTTTGAAGAGCAATTCAGCTCATCATGGTTAAAACAATACTCAAATTTTATTTTGAGACCCTTACAAGAAAGAAGTATGTACATATAGTACAAGATTTTAAGTCTTACAGATACTTTCACTTACCTACTTTTAGGTTTGCAAAGAGATTGAATATTTAATTTTAAAGCCAAATCATAATCACAGAACCAGAGAATAAGCTGAGTTGGAAGGGACACACAAGGACCATTGAGTCCAACTTCTAGCCCTGCACAGAACCATCCCCAAGAGTCACACCATGTGCCTGAGAGCACTGCCCAAACACTTCTTGAGCTCTGTCAGGCTTGGTGCTGTGACCACTTCCCTGGGGAGCCTGTTCCAGTGCCCAACCCTATTAAAGTTCGTGTTGAATTTCATCACATAAATATATTGGATAACATGGTCACTGAGATACCTATTCAAGTGAAAATTTCTAATATTAAAAAATTACTCTACTCATCAGAAATTTTAAATCAGAAAACCAGTATTCCTTGAATAAAAAAGGAATAAAGTAACAGAAGGTGTTTTTAAAAACCCACACTATTTTATCTATTTACAGTCATTTAGATTTGTTGAACTTCTCCTATTTTATCTGCTTACAATAACCACAAAAGAGTTCACTTCTTTAGAAAGTCCCACACAACCTTCTTCAAGGGTTTTTTCTCCTGAAATCTCAATAAGTATCTGGTTTAACAGCCTAGATTAGATTTATATACGACAAGAACTCAGTTGTGTTGCAAATCATATTCATCAACTTTTTAAGCAAACTACAATCTTGGCAAGAAGATAATATTAATGAGCATAAGTAATGCTTCCTTGTTATTAAGTTGCAAGTATGCTTTTCTAGACAAGAATTAAATACATTCATGTGGAATACAACAAAGTGAGGATTAAAGTCTCCCATTTCCCAGGTTTTTTTAAGTAATAAAAATGCAGTCTTCAGCAACATAAACAAAGTGCATTCTGAACATTTCAGAAGGAAAAATCTAATTGTCAGCAACAGGATGAAGTCATGCAACAGAGTTACTTCTACGAAAAGGATTGTAGTACTACGATCTTACATAAAACTCTTAGTCAAGGCATAAGTAAGTTCAAAGGGAAGACAGAAGTACCCAAACAAGAGGCCAGAGAAACTAAAGATATCTACACAATAAATAATGTGACTGCATACATACAAAAGGAGAGGGACTACGTTGCTCTGCTAAGAATAAGTGTTTTGTCTCACACATAAAGTTGTACAACACACACATTTCTGAAGAGCATCTTGACTTACAAAGTCATTTATACTCGGTCTTGCATGAACTAAGCCATGATGTAATGATAAGGATCAGACAGCCTTTTCTCCATATGGAAAGGAGATACTGCTGAGAGGTGGGAAAATGTCAATGCTGCTGCTGTCAGATCTGTATAGAAGAAGCCATCATGATATATGTGATTCACTGTGCATCTGTCTGATGAACTGCATTTGACAGAAATTCACAAAAATAAAGACAGCACAAAACCATTCATGACCAAGTTTCCATCTGCTTCTATTTGACAGTGAATACTTCCTATCCATTAGGTCATATTTTGTCTACAGGTAGATCTACAGGCCCCTCCTGAAGAGCAAGCTTAGTGTAATACCACGGTCTAAGCGGCACTTGTGAAATCTTGAAACTTGCAGTTGAGACCTGCAGGTAGGGTTCTACACACCTTTGGCAAAGCTGGCATCAGATGTACTTGAGAAGGTAAACATCAGTCCCGAAGTGCTACCAGAATGAAAATATATATAACCCCTTAAGTTCATTAAAACACAGCTCTCTTATTTGTGTCTGCTGCTGAAAGATGCACCTCTTGCTCAGATTTGAGGGGAGGACAGAAGGAGAGGAGTCAGAGTTCTGGAACAATTACATAAAGCTGCTTTTTGTACCCTGCCCCTCTTGGTCAGGGACAGCCTCTCCAACAGGGAGATCAGATGTGTCTAATGATCAGAACAGATGGAAGTGAAAATTGAAATAAAGTCCTGAAGCATGTTATCTTGGAGTTCTCACAAGCAGATGGTTCTGAGGACTTTTGGAGGAATGCTCCACAGACCTCATGTATAGTACCCATTTGGAGTTAATTTTGCTGCCATTCAGTGCTCTAGGTAACCACCTTCTCAGACAGGTATTAGCAAAAATTCTATGAAAGAAGTCAAGAGGACTACTAATCTCAGGTGTAATCTTGGTTGTCTAGCAGAGTGGCATGGCAAGCTTCCTCACAATCTTAGCTGTGAGATACACTTCAGCCAAAGGCAAGAACACAGTAATTCCTTTAAGAATTTTTTTCCTCTCTACAAGAATGGACACATCTTTATTGAGAAAAAAGAATGGAAATGTCTGAAAAAAACAGAAATGAGTATGTTAAGAAATCCATGATGAGTTGGGTGACTTAAGCATAAGTCATATCAGGCACATGACAAATACTTCCGATCCATCATTAAGGCCAAAGGTTCAGCTTCTCTCCAAGCACATAAAAAATAATTTCAGCCAATCTAAGACACACTGGAAACTATTTAAATTGTCAACTCTGCTTGGGGGCCCATATGTCTACACTCTACACCTGTACATTTAATAATCTGTTGGAAGCTCTAAAGATCAGTGACAACATGCTATCTTTCCTGAAGAAACCACTCCAATACTTATCAGTGATATAAAAAGACAGATGGCCTTTTCTGGTAGATTGACCCTGGCTGACTTCCAGGTGCCCATCAAGCTGCTTTGTCACTCCCCTCCTCAGCTGGACAGGGGGAGAAAAACATGACAAAAAGGTTTGTGGTCAAGATAAGGACAAGGGAGGTCACTCAGCAATTACTGTCACAGGCAAAACGGAGTTGATTCAGGGAACTTAGTTTAATTCATTACAAATCAGATCAAAGTAATGAGAAATAAAACCAAACTTTAAAACACCTTTCTCCTACTTCTCTTTTCTTTCTAGGCTTAAATACTGTTTTTCCTTATCTCCTCCCAGCAGAGTAGGGGGACACACAGTGGGGGTTATGGTCAATTCATCACACACTATTTCTGTCACTCCTTCTTCCTCAGGGAGAGAACTCCTCACACTCTTTCCCTGCTCCAGTACGGAGTCCATCCCATAAGAGACAGTCCTCTACAAACCTTTCCAACATGAGTCCTTTCCACAGGTTGCAGTTTTTCACAAACTGCTCCATCATGAGTCCCTTCCATGGAATGCAAGCCTTCAGGCACAGGCTGATCTAGCATGGTTCCCCCCTCAGGTAACAAGTCCTGCCAACAAACTTTCTCCAGCATGGACTCCTCTCTCCATGGGTCTTCTAGGTCCTACCAGAAGGCTGCTCCAATAGGACTTCTACAGGGTCACAGTGTCCTTCGAGCATCCACCTGCTCTGGCATGGGGTCCTGCACAGGCTGCAGGTGGATCTCTGCTCCAACATTAACCAGCCTGGGCTGCAGGGGCACTACCATGGGCTGCACCACGGGCTGCAGGGGAATTTGTGATGGTGCCAGGAACACCTCCTCCCCCTCCTTCTCCAGCGACCCTGCTATCTGTGGTTGCTTCTCTCACATATTCTCATTACTCTCTCTTATATTTTCACAGCAGTTTTTTTCCCCTTCTTAAATCTGTAATCCCTTTTTTTTTTTTCCTTTTTAAATCTGTCATCCTAGAGGCACTACCACCATCATCGATAGGCTCAGCCTTGGCCAGTGGCAAGTCCATCCTGGAGCCAGGCTGGCACTGGTGCTGTTGGAATTGAGGGAAGCCTTCAGCAGCTTCTCACAGAAGCCAGCCCTGTAGCCTCCCCATTACCAAGACTCTGATAGACAAACTCAATGGTACCTTTTCAGAATTTTCCTCTTATAATGGTAGTCTGAAAACTAAATAAAAACAATTTAAAAGGACATTCATACTTGGGCCAGAAAACTTATACATAGTAAGAAAAGTTCATGGTAATATTGCAGAATATTTTTTTAAATGAACCAGGACTCCCTTCTGCACAAAATATTACACCTCTCATGACTATTTTTATTTATTTTAAACTAATTTCTTTTTAGTTCCAACATTCAACATTCCAATTTATTAGTATGCATGTATGCACAGGTATATATCCACAGATAGAAAGCTGTGCTGTGCCTGAACATTCAAAAATGACAGCACTTCAACAGTTTCTAGCCCAAATAAATGAATATTGAGACTTACAGACTCTTGTATGAATACATTGGCATTCTGCTGTTTCTATCAGTATAAACCAAGCAAGTATTGGCTGTGGGTAACACAGCAGCTATCTTTCAAGGCATTATTGATTTACTGAAAATTAAGATCATCTGAAAAATGGTTCAAATAATATTAAACAAAAAAGATTGCACTTTTGAGCTCTCTGTTTTGTATTCCTCTAAGTGGGATGTAATGAGTAGCATCTTCCAGAAAAAAACATGCTTCTCACCGAGGAACAAGTGCTGATACACTGAACAGAAGGAAGAATAGATTATAGTTGATGACAGCACACAGAACATAACTCTCCTAAAATATCCATAAGCTATATTACATTCAGAATTCCAAAATAAATAAGACAGAGATTTCATACTTGATTTGTTCTGGCACAAATCTGGGTAAACTAGAGTGCAGGGCTACCCGACATGAAGTTATTAAAACAAAATTATATCCACAGTCTAATCTCTGGCAAGCACTCAAAAGCAGTCAAAGCAATAGTCATGAGATAGTTTTATTTTATGGTAAATATCTGACATTTTCATTAGTATGCACTGGCAAGAAATGCATATTGATGTTCCAAATGCCTATAAAAAGCAAAAATTAATACACACTCCCAAAAATGGCAGGAAATTGAGAAATTACTTTATATTTCATATCAGTTTTAAGCTCCTATGAGACTGCCAGCAAGCATGAGTAAAAAAATATTTTGGTGAGAAAACTTGAAGGTTTTATATGCAAGTACTGCTAAGTCAGACAAAAGATCCGCATAGCACAGCTCTTCGAGTAACAAAAGGAAATGCTGTGTAGGGAGAACACACATCCAGCCAGTTTCTCCCAGCACACTCCCACAGCACCTACAAATGTTGGGTTAGGAATGTTAGAAACACACACTTGCCTACTTTTGTTATTACTAAGTAATTACTTTTGTTATGACAACAATTCCTTTTTAAACCCACTTGAACCACCTGACTACACAATCTCCAGTAAACTCCAAGAGTTCAACACGTACTGCAGCAATTCACTTGTCTGTTTAAAATTCACCTCCAACTACCTTAATTGAAAGCCATCTAGTTTGGCAAGCAACAGTTCCATTTTTCTTTTATCCACTTCCTTCATGATCATAGGAACTTTGGTCATATTCTGTACCTTCTTTTTTGCCAAATTGAACCTACAGCTTTGGTTACACTACTGTATGCATGTATACTTTCAGATAGAGTGAGTGTAACCTTCAATTTTCAATCTCCTTTGTACTTAAATTTTACTACTGATCTGAATTTTTTAAGCCACTTTCAAAACATGGTTTTACTTTTCAACTTTTGACAGTCAAAAAATCTCAACATTCCCAGAATAATTAGTGTATTATTCTTACGTCTGTTAATACCTATATAATATGAAAAATCAGTTTCCAACTACCTTTAAGCATAGCTACATACAGTAACTCATATCTGAAAATATTCTATCAGTCAGGTGTGCATAATGTGATATTTTCCTAACCTTAAAGGAGTTTGGAATAACTGTTAATGTGTTTTGGTGCAACCCAAGCTCTGGAACAAAGAGTAACCAGGAATTCAGCATGATAGCTTTAACAAAGACATCTAAATTGCACAGCATGCACTGTCTGTTAACTGGATTGGAACAAAGTTTGTCAGAGCACCCTAAAAAGTAACTGAAAGAAAAAATGCCTTCACAGGAAGTATATTTGGGAGATGTATCCATATCTCTGCTGCCATCAATTACTGCATGGAATGCATTAGGAGGAAGAAATAAAATCCTTATCTTACTTTGAAAGCTCTCACAGGTGAACAATTATAATCCACATTGACTTCATCTGAATTTTGTGATAAACCTCTGTACCAACAGAGAGCAAGTCCAATCTGATACATTTAAAAAATTTAGTTTTTCCATTTGATTGCTATTCCTGCAGTAGCAGTACACACTAGATGTTCATTTTTTACTTTATGCTTATTATAATTTAAAAGCACAGAAAGTAAAGATTAAAAACTTCAAAAATACTTAATTGATCAATATTCCAATTGTGATTGTCTTTATAGAAATTCAGAAATCCTTTTAATGAATTTGAAGGACCCGTTGATGCTAAAATCCGAAAGTACTAAGACACAAACATCACAGTTGTGCAATTTTTCTCAGTTGGGGATCATCCTGCCCCAAAACAAATGATTGTAAAATTCAGTTGAAAGAACTTCTACTGGAGTAACATGCAAGATGCATGTTTTGTATTTTCTATGTTCTTAACTTTGTTATTAAAGCAAAATTCACAGAAGGACTTAGAAAGCTTTCCTGTTCTGCAGCAAAGGGCCTGGCATTCTGTCAGTGCTGCAGCTGGCAAGAAGAGGTAACCTTTGCTCCACAAGAGCTACAGCTGTTTGGAATCAATGCCAACAGGCTTGGGAACCACAGGCCAGGGCATAGGAGAGTCCGCAAGCTCTATACAAAGCTGTGCTGTGGGCACTGTGTGAGAGACCTGAGTGCAGGGGATGAGGTTCTCCAGAGAAATGGGCAGAGAACATTGTCTGCTAGAAAGCATCAGACAGAGGTTTGCAAGAGTTCAGCATATTCATTTGTGCACAAGGTTATGGTATGCTTTCCAAGAGAGTAAAACTAATAGAAAGCCCCTAGGAATAAAAAGCTTTGAAAAACGCAGGGGTGGGGTGGGGAGGTCAGGTCAGATTTTGCTCTGTTGAAAAGATGAGATCGGTCTGCACGCTCCTCTTGTTTCCGTGCACCTTAACCCAAGCCTTAGATCATCAGAAAAGTCAGCTTTGCTCAAAGGCAGCTGGTATTAGAAGCTGGAAATCACAACAAGGACTTCTTAAAAATTTCAGTCAGTAAAGTTAAATAGGTATCAATGAAGGCCACATGAAGAACAATCTAATTTAAAAATACACTGGTGCTGAAAATTTGATATAAATCATCCTGCCCCTAGTAATGGAGCACAGACGCAGCAGTGATTGAAATAATATTAAGTGGTTTTCCACAATTAATTTTTATTTTCCATACTCTTGAGAAAAAGAGCACATCTAAAATATTTCTGCATATAATACAAAGCATGTGCATGCCTTGACAAAAAAGATGACCAAAAAATTAGGATTATAGCCCATGTAATGTTACCTTGGCTATCTGCATATTTTTCCCAAAACTGCTTCCTAAAGGAAGCTCCAGACAGATATGATTACTTCCACTCTTACGGGCTCAGTCTTTTCAGGAAGATACTTGTCAGAAATCCAACTCTTAAAATATGGATGAGTATCTATATTGCAATCCCACGGCTGAGTTGTAGAAACTTACATCATCAGTCACTACTTTATACACTTTCCATTTTCATTATGAACCCACACTTTCTATAGATAAATTTTTCATTTTTTTCAGCCATAGGAAAGTAAAGGCTTTGCAAATCCTCCCTTACAAAGTGTCAAACTGGATTTATTCTAAAGTTTTCAAACATCCCTGAGTTATAACAACTAATGCAACGTATTTTTTTCAAAGAAGATTTACTTACCACTATAGTTATTTTTAGTTCTTTTTATGATCTAAAAAGTAACATCTTGTAATAAAAGCATTTTATCTTTACACACCACAAGGATACCAGGAAACTGTCAGTCAGTGCATATGCAACAGATTACTCCAGCTACTGACTTCTCTATCACCTTGTGAAGAAGGTAGAAGGAAAAGAAGGCAAGAAAGTGTTATGGAGAAAAAGTAGGATTACGTAAAATATATATGTCAATACAATTCTTTGAGATCTCCTTTTCTCCATAGTTCTTACATCCAAACGAACATCACATATTTAAAATGCATAAATAATTATATGAACATCAATGACATTTCAACAACAAAATCATTACATAGCCTCCTACTTTCACTCATTTTTTAGTTACAAAACCAGGTCTGTTTTCTTTTATCCCAGAAGAATGACTATACCTTACAAGATCTTTTAATTTTAATTTTGTCAAATCAGAATATTGCACAAAGGGAGGAAGAGAGTCTTGTTAAAAAATTAATTACTTTGATAATGAAATCAAGTATGACAGCAACAATCATTGCCTACACTACAAGGTCAGTACAGTGATCAGGAAGCACAGTAGGCACAACTCGAACCCAAGACCGATTTAACAAGTGCTTTAACTGCAGAATATGACATTGTTGGTACATGTATGCAAGAAAAAGAAATAAAAAAATATTTTAGCAATCAACAATGTATTTTGATATCTGAATGACGTGCCTGGATGCCTGCTACATACTCTTTTCTTTTTCTGTCATATACCTTCCAGATGATCAGGAAAGACATCCATAAATGAATTCTCAAACAAGAGCCCAGTAGAAAAGAAAAGAAGAACATAGGCCCAAGAACATGAAGCCTACCTTCAGTACAGTATGCCTATCCACAACTCTCCTTCTTCTCATGCTCAAAAAAAAATGGAAAAGCCCCCAGGAAAAAGCTTTTCTGAGAAGTACATTGGTCTATCCTGAATTGTGAATATTCCTCCAAAATTAATGAAATTAATTATCTTTCTTGGCCTTCTAGAATGTGCTGCAGACCCATCAAGGAGCAGACTGGACTGGAACATCTCTCTGCATTTCTTTTCACATCATGAGTACCAACTAATGGCTTTGAAACTGCAGTCTTGGAATTCGACTGGTTCAACAGTATTTAATTGGTAGAAAATAGAGATGGAAAATTATGTCAAAGGACCTTCCTGTTCATGAAAGAGATCTATACCTCTGTAGTAGGACAATGGTTTTTTTGTCATCTGAAGGCCCCTCAAGAGACATTCAGTTTTCCTGAGCTGATAAGTGACAATTTTCTTGCACCTAACTAAGATATTTAAAATACTGAAGCTGTTGAAAAAGGGTTCCATTGGTTAGGGAAGACAAGAGAATACAAAGCATTTACAGTGTGTATCACTGAACTGGAGGCTTATTAAGCCAGTCTCTAATTAATGTAACTATCTCAGCAGAAAATTACTTGCTCATTCTTTTTATAGTACTAAATAATCTATTTATCACAGTACCCCTTAATAACTTCCATGAATAAGGAATACAAACATTTCCTTCCTATAGCCTACTTCCCACTAAACACCTCTTCCCACCCTCTCCCCCCAAAAAAAGAAAAGAAAATCAAATAAACAAAACCAGAAAATAAGCCCTACAAATTATTCTCCTTTCCCTTTGTTCACTTAATGTGTTTCACTAAGATTTGTACAAGAAATCCATAAAGAAACAGCAAAACAGCAGGGAAGCCTGCATTTGTGCAAGTTCTGAGGACATTTGGCTAAAAAAAAAGTAGCTACATTTCCAATTCTAAATACTTATAACTGAGAGATGAGCAGTTTGGGATTAACACTGAAATAAAATTCAAAAGCTTAGTCAGGAAAGGGTAATGGAATTTTAACTGGGTATATGGGTATATGGAAGTTCAAACTCATTGTAACTAACAAGAACAAGCTGAGTGTGCTCAAGACCAGCTCGCTTTGCTCAGCTGAAATGCTTCCAAAACACACTGCCCTGACAGACAACAGAGGTCTCTGGCTCAGGTACCCCGATTACAGATGCTAGACAGTAACAAAACATTAGGTGCCAGCTACTTCAGTGCCTTCCACAAGTGAAGGCAGTGCTTATGGGTTGGGACATGGCAGTTTTAGAACTCAGATAATTTAATGTCTTCAGAGAGCTGCAAGTCCTGACCATTTCTCTGCCTTGTATTTTGACATTTTAACAGTCTGTTACTGGAAATGACAACAGCATTCCTACAATGTAAAGGCTTACTATAAGAAGGGTTATGAATATGACGACTGAAGATGCTAACAACTTAACTCTAAGTCATCAACCTAAATGGTAATTAAAACTAAGGCTTACACAAAACAGTAAAAGCATTTCACAAGGAAAGAAAACATCCATTTGAATTCTGACTGTGGAACCAGACAAAAAACAATTTGCTACAGGATGTTGTCTTAGTACACTAGAATGTTCTGAGGGTATTGTTAGCTCTTACCACTTTCTTCTGCTGTAATCCATGAAAGAAAGAGTAGACAGACACAGCTTTAATTCAGGAGACATTTGACAGACAAATTAACCCAGAACTAACAACTAGCTTGATAATAAAAGTATTATTTGTTCAGATTATGAATTGCATACTACTAATAGTTTTATGATTTCTTTATCATACTGAAATTATCTGACTGTGCTTCATCTTGGCCCATTTCTGCCACATCCTAGTTGCACTGCAGAAGAAAACTAAATGCAGACATGAAATAGGTAAGAAAAAAGTACAAATAACTAAATGCCAATTAAAAAAAGAAACGCTCAATAAGCTTGACACATACTAAGTCAGTAGCAAAACTCTGGTCATACTCTAAGCTTCTTCCCCTCATCCCTGATTCCTTTCCAATCCAAAACCTTTTTCTGTAAAAACTGTGAAAAAAGTTTATGGCAATAAATTGCCATATTTGGAATGGCAATGGCAGTGCCTCAAAGTTTATGCATCTTGTAGCCAAGATTTTCTTTCAGAACAGAGTTTCCTATCAAAAAATTAGTGAAGTGACCCCTCCAAAGCATGATGTCTACCACAAAATTAGTTCTGGACAGACATCTTTCTGTTTCCTTTCTCTTTTCATTCACACACAAATAAATCTTCTAGTAACATCACACAATAGTCAAAATAGAACTTCCAAGAGTTTTCCAGACATTTGTAAAATTGTACAAAGCTTCAAACAGATAGTTCTTTCATTTGATGAACAGAACAAACCTGATAGATGTGTCTTAGCTACAAAAAAAAGTTAGTCAAGCTTACTGAATGCAATAAGGACCTAATATTTTGCTTTAAACTTCAAAGTAGAGAAGGGACAAAGTAAGAATAACTAAAAATAATATTTTCTTAAGCACAAACAAGAGAAGTCTGATTTTAGTGCACAAAACAATTTAGTATGTCAAAATCTAGGGGATTTTGGGGACATCATTAAGGGGACAGCAAGAGAAATTTAGCTCAGCTGAATTTAGCAAAAGTTTTGACACCGATTTTGTCACTCAAAAAACACCCCTACTCCTTAAGCTGTAGATGATGATAAAAACTGAATCTTCAGTATTTTATATTTTTAGGCTCTTTAAAGTACTATCATCCTTAATAGGAACTTAATATTTTAAGTCAAATCATCTGTTCTTCGCAAGAATTCACCATTTCAGCTAATTCACCGAGGCAGCACCATTAGGCTCAAGGAATATAAATATACATAGATCTATTGTGATTAAAAACAATAATACTTAATACTCTTCAGATTTACTGAGAAGCTTGCTAACGGTCAGAAAAAAAAAAAAAAAAAGACCCAGCCACTAAGCTCCTAGGATCAACCACTTCAACCTGTTACGGTTCTGGATGAGGGGAATGAAGGAATGAAGGGAGGTTTTTGGGACGAGCCCTCAGGGTGGGGAGGGCTCCGGGGACGGCCCCTTTCTGCCGGCCCTGCCGGGGCTGCTCTGCTTCCAGAGCCGCTGCTTTCCGAGCGAACCGGAGCGGGAGCGGTACCTGCGGTGTTCCGGCAGCGCCCATCGCCTCACGGAAAGCCGCACCCGAGCATCCGCGGGCACCTGAAGCCAGGGGAGGAGGCGGAACCGCCCGGTCCGCGGCCGGAGCCCTCGGGCCGCCCTGCTGAGGGGCGAACCGGGCATCACTGAGCGGCATCACCGGCACTGCTCCCCGCGCCGCCGAACAGGGGGCCTGGGGCCGAGCCGGGCCCGCCGCCGCCGGGCGCAGCCCGCGCTGAGGGGAAGGGGTGCAGCAGCGGCGCCCCCCGCCCCCGCCCGACGGCGCTTCCCGCCACGAGCCGCGGCCGGGACAACGGGGCTGGGCAGGGCCGCGGTGCCCCCCGCGCCTCCGCCCTGACCCGGGGCCTCAGCCGCTGCCTCGCACTCTGCGGGCATTTCCGCAGGTGTTCACGGGCTCGCTGAGCCCAGCAGGCAGCGCCCGTCCTCCCGTCGGGGCACGGAGTGATGTGAGGGAAAACACTGCGGCAGCGGTGAGTGTGAGGGGACCAGACACAGGCAGCAGTCTCGGAGCTTGTCAGGTTTTTAATTTGGAGCTTCATCTTCTTCGTTGGCAGCTGGGTAAGACAGTTCTTAGTCAGAAACTTGTCTTCATAACCTTTTCCAGCACAGGACCCACTGGCGCCCAAGTCAGCAAGCCCTGCCTGGGGAAAACCAGCTTTACAGCTCTTTCTTAAATCCTTTTAAAATAAACCTTTCAAAATTATTCTGCAAGGCCATTTGCTATTGCAGTAGGGATAATTTATATGCTGTAAGGTTAAAAAAAAGGATGTCATTCCACTAGAGTGTCCATAATGCATTTAGTTCACTGAAAGTGTCACCCACACCTGCCCCTCATAGAGGACTGAGCCTATGTGGGGGTTTTTAGTCATAGTGTTCTCAGGGAACTGTAAATACCTCAGAATTAACCAAGGAAAATGTACCACTTTTGTTAAGAAAATAAAGGTGGACTTTGTTTTTCTTCTGTTCTTAGTCTTCGCTTGCTCTTTGCCAGTCATAAAATTATCCAGTTATGCTTCTGCATTCCAATTATTAACAAAAATCCTAATAAAGTAACAAAGTATAAACATAGCCTAAGTAATTTCCTCCAGAAAGACCTATCTTTTTTTTTCTTTTTGTGTTATCAAATTGAGAGGAAAGCCAATGTCTTTCCAAGCAATTTGTTGGGTGAAGGTATGGGTGTTGACGTCTTTGAAATAGGTCTTAATGTCTCTACTAACTTTGGGCAGTGGGTTTGTTGCAGAGCCCAGATAGCTTGGCTCCTGAAACAAACAAGTGGGTCTGCACAAGCTTGAACTTCTGAACTTTAGGGTAAAACAGTAGGTTCAAGAGGGGAATATATGGCAGGCAGTTTGGGAGGGCAGTACCTCATCAATGGGTAAAGGAAGAGGGCAACATGCGGCCGGGAGTTCAGGATAAAAGGAGGCTGTGCCCTCTGAAACCTCGAGAGAGAAAACCCAGCAGGTGTGTGCCCCAGTGGGCTCTCTCCCTTCATTCGAATAAGTTGAAGGACTCTCTATCTCCTTTTTGAACACAAACCTCTGGCGTTTGTGGATTTTCCTGACAAAATCCTTTCTTTCATAGCCTTCTTAAAGAGGCCCTGCAACAATAGCCAGGACAAAACAAGTTCCAGCTGTCTGCCAGAGACACCAAAACCATGTAGATTTACCTTCCACTATGGTCTGCATCTGTTGAGATAGACAGCTAAAAAAATATCAGTCTAGTCATCTTATGAAGTTTAGTAATTTTGGCAAGGCTAGCATTGTTCCCATGATCTTGCATAGCACATGTTACTGCATGGACATTTTTTTCCTTTTCATGTTTAATAAACAGCTTGATTTGCTATAAATCCATAAACAATGCACTTCAGAAATCACACTATGTAGTGTTTAGCGCTTGGTTTGTTTGTAGGCTCTTTTCACTCTTTTTCTACCTCTACAGCTAACTACTGACCTTGAACAGACTCTGCTGGTTTGTGCTGGGGCAGACTTGTTTTAAACGTTACTTATGCTTTATCACTAGTCTAGAGAAATACACAACAAGGATTTTAATTGCATGCAGTATTATTTGGTACTTCCAAATTTTTACTGTAATGCAGCTTTGTGTCCTACTTTGACTGGTGCAGGATTGCAAAGAGTGTAAAGACTGCTAAGCCATTATCTTTGAGCAGGACAGGTTTTGTGATCTTTCTGTTGCTTCTGTACAATGTCAAGCACAGAAAGGGATCAGAAGAAAGCAACTATGACTTATTTTTGTATTTGCAAGGACTTGCACTGCATAAATAGATGTGTTTAACACAGCCTTTTCATCTGTCAAAGTGAAATCTAATGTAATGTTGTTCATAGAATGCTGATTTTTATATCAAGTCCATACCATTCTAATTATATGCAATAAGAATTTTGTATCATTCTAATTGTACTTATTTAAATCACATGTAATTGAAGTAGTCAAGAGAATTCAGCAAAGTACAGGGAGTAAACTGTTCTAGGCACACACTTCTAATGCATCAGAGTTATTTAACTGCCACAGAATCATCATGGTACGTTAAGGGGTTAAGATGGACCTAAAGATCCTCTAGTCCCAACCCCCCACGCCACATGCAGGGACAACTTCCACTAGACTGGGTTGCTCAAGGCTTTATCCAACCTGTCTTTGAACACTACCAGGGTTCACACTGACATCTGGGGCCTCAATATTTCTGAATATTTTGTCTTCTATTTACAATTTTCTAGGTGAAAATCTGATGTGGTGTCATTTAATATTACTTATACCAAGAATAACTTGTATTTAATCCTGATCAGTGGGCTTTTTCATGACTTTTCTCTTTTGTAGCAAAACATAGTCTTCCCATAAATCTGAAAAACAAACAATGGAATCAGTTAACACACCTTTCTGATCAGTCATGAAACTGGAATGTATTTAATACTGGAAAGTTACTAGTCTCAGTTAAAGACACACCTTTTGACACCGGATGTTCTGGCACACACCCTTGTGGCCATCTGTTATGGTGAATTATTTGCTAAAGTCTGAAAAGAGCTGGGATTTGTTTTTGGTGGGGTTTTCTTGTTGTGCTTTAAAAGTCCAGTATTCTGGTTCTGCAGGCCTTATGCTTGTGCCTGGCAATGTATTTTCTTTGTATGTGCTTAACATGTGCTGGGATTAGGATGTCAGACTGAAGTACAGGGAAATGTCTTGCTAATTAGAAGATAATTCTTAGTAGCTTCCAAGCTCAAGGCTGGACAGCTTACAAACAGCTGTGTAGCAACACGATGGTGTTACAGGAAAAATCTGTCAATCTAATGGTACATTTCATTATCTTTTTTTTATTCCATAGTTGTTCAACAGAACAATGCATGCCCATATGCAGCTGAACGATGTATGTTTTTACACTTTCTAATTAGCTTTTTAATCCATGCCCTGTTCTAGTACTTTCTTTGCAAATGGAGTGATAATAAATTCATTTTTATCTCTTCCAAAGTCAAAGTATGTTTCTTTCAGAAAAGATAAATGACATGATGAACCATTGTCCACCTAAACATTCAACATTTCAAAGAAAAAAACCAAACAAAACCAGAGTCTCTACTATTAGGAAATTCTGACATTAGTTTTAATATGACTATCTTTAAACTGGTTTTAAATATGCAGCACCAGGTTTTATAATACTGGCCATTATTTGGGGCTATTTTTTGTTTAACTGTTCTGTAGATAGGATGCCAACTGTGTATTTTAATGGGAAAAAAAGACTACAAATTAAATACATGATTAAAAATAAATGTGATAATTAGTCTGTGAATGCTATCCACAAATATAGTGGGCATATTTGATAGCCCAAATCCTTATGTGCTTTCCTTCTGGATTTCATAATGGCACTATTTCAAATCAATGTAATTTATGTAGTAAGACCTCTGTTCTGTAACTTAATGACATGCAAACATGTTTGTATCCATGTCATATAAATTGTTACTGAGGTATTAACTTGGACATAGTATTTTTTGCCCTTCAACTGAAGGCCACTGCTCTTGGTAAGAAATCTGGTGGAAAATTGTACTACTTTGGCTCATAAAATAAAAAGCAGTTTACATGTAACATAAACTTCTAGTGAAAATCTTAGTAATGGTAGTACGCTACAAACTTTTTAAAAAGTTGTTTTGAGGTCTGTGAGCATGATTAATGGAGAACTTGTGGTTTTGGTTTTTAAATTAGATTCTTGTCCAAATAACAATTCCCTAACCACAGCAGGGGTCCTGTTTCCATTTGGTCTTTAAGTATTTAAGGAGTACACAACATTGCAATTTTTTTCCATATATAGATCAGTTTGGCACATAAGTACACTTCCCTTGCTCCAGCTGACTTTGTGGCACAGTTGCCAAAAGTCCTTTGGGACTTGGCTAAAGAACTCTCACAACATAAAAGCAAACTGCTTGTTTTTTTAGCCGCAAAGGAAACTCCTGTTAGCTTTAAATTAGTCTTGCACAGCACAGCTGCTCTCCCCTGTAGATCTACATTAGACTTGTTGAATCAGCTTCCTTTTATTCCCTGTAACAGAGGTCTTGATCTGCAATTTAGATTTATTCTTGCTTCATTTCGACCTTGGTGGAGGAACAAAAGCTGTGGTTTTGGCAGATGAGGTTACATGAGATGATCTTTCACCCTGCTGTAGCAACAGAGCATCCATTGCCTTTCATCTCTGCCTCTGGCTTGTAGGGAGAAAAAAAAATTAAAAGCGTATGAATGTAAAATGTTACACCATGTCTCACTAGCTCTTCAGCTGCGTGCAGGTGTAACTTCTCAAGAAGCTGGAAAGAGTTTGAAGAATGTGAATTGGATGGGCTCCTTTGCTGAGGAGTACTTGGAGCAAGCTGGGGGCCGCTCCCACTAAAAGTCACTCATCTTTATTGCTCTGCTACAGCCTTATTTTGAATGATGGCAGGGAGTGCAGCGAGCCTCAGAAAAGGGAGAAAAGTGGGTTTTTAGTGGCTGCCTGCTTGTGGCAATGCCCAGTGGTGCTGGAAGAGTGGGCGCTGGCAGGGAGCACATGCCTTGCCAGACGAGAGTGGAGTGCTGTGCCTGGATCTGAGTTCCTCAGTACAAGAAAGACAAGGAGCTACTGGAAAGGGTCAGTGGAGGCCACAAAGATGATATGAGGTCTCTCTATTAAGGAGAGACTGTGGGAGCTGGGCATGTTTAGTCTAAAGAAGAGACAACTGAGAGGGGATCTCACTAGTGCATATAAATATCTTAAATGTGAGATGCCAAGAGGATGGTGCCAGAGATAGGAGAGGGACCAATGGCCATAAGCTAAAAGACAGGAAGTTTCGCTTCAACATGGGGAAGAACTTCTCTACATTGAGGGGGCAGAGCACTGGAACTGGCTGACCAGGGAGTTTCTGGAGTCCTCCTCTCTGAAGGAATTACAAACCCACCTGGACGCGTTAATGTAGCGCCTGTTCGTAGTGACCCTGCCCTGGCTGGGGGCTGGGCCTGGATGATCTCTAGAGGTCCCTTCCATCTCTAACAATCTCGTGGCTCCGTGAGACCGTTCCAGGTGGAAACGCCGATCCCAAGCACCTTCCAGGGCGCTCGGGGCCGGCGGCAGCCCCACCCACGGCCGGGCGGAGCCAGCCCTCGGCCGCGCTTCCCGAGGTGCTCGGCTGGGCCGGGCGGCGGCCCGCTTGCACGCCGGGATTTGCAGTCCGCTCTCCTTCCTCCCTGCACGGTCAGGCGGCGGGGCCGCCTCTCTCCTTCCGGGAGCGGCGCGCGCCCGTTGGCGGGGACCGGCAGCGGCGTTTGTTGACTTCCTCGAAGGCGGCGGCGGGGGCGGCGCCGAGCCCCGGGAATTCCCCGCGGTGGCGGAGGTCGATACCGCGGCCGGGCTTGGGGCGATGGGCGCACAAGGGGGCCCGAGCGGAGACCGTGAGGGGCGGCGCTGCCTCCCCGCCGAGCTGAGCGCCCGCCGCTGACCCGCCCGGCCGAGCGGGGCCCGGACAGGTTGGTGCCGGCGCGGGGGGGAACGCGGCGCGGCCCCGGCCGGGGCTCCCCCGCGCTGCTGGGGAGCTTCGCGCCCCGTGGAAGAGAAGCGACTCCCCTTGGGAAAAGAGACTGGTCTTTCGTTTCTCTCCTTAAAATAGAGTCGTCCTTGTAGAAGCCCAGAATTGTTAGGGTTGGAAGGAGAGAGATCATCTAGTCCAACCCCCCTGCCAAGGCAGGGTCACCTCGAGCAGGTGACAGGTGACACAGGAACGCATGCAGGTGCGTTTTGAATGTCTCCAGAGAGGGAGACTCCACGCCCTCCCTGGCCAGCCTGTTCCTGTGCTTTGCCTCCCTCATATAAAGTTCTTCCTCATGTTGAAGTGTAGCTTCCTGAGTTTCAGGAGGTGCAGCTTGTCGGTCTTGTGCCGTGTATCTGCCCAGTCACGCTTGGCCAGAATAAGGGGTTATCCCGTGGGGTGAGCAAGGCTTACAGGTACCGCTACCAAGCTGGGGTTGGGCCACCGGCAGGCTGTTAGAAAGCTGCCTCTCTTCTCTGCCAAGTTGAGAAAGTGCGTGGGTTCTTGGAGCTGCAGTTTGTGCCTTGGTACAGGGCAGTCTGGCAAATGAAATGAGGAAAGTAGGACTACGGGTGTGAAAACAGAAACATGAAGGAATATTGGGGCTGACAGGAGTACAAGTGCTGCATGCCGTGTTAGTTTGGAAGAAGAAAGTGCAAATGAGCATTGCGGTAGTTGTGTACGCTAGTGGTGCTTTAAACTTTTAAGAAATTGCCTCTTGAAATCCTGGTGTTTTCACCTGATAGGAAAAATACCCTTATTGCCTTAAATAAATTGGTCCCCTAGCAACTTAGAGGGGAGTGTCAACTGTTCTAGTGAGTGCTTTTAGGAGTTTTTTGTTTCTTAAGGAATCCTTTCATTTCCCCACTGCCTTTCACTACATGTATGCAGTAAAATTAGTGTGCTGGAGGCAGACTCTGGAAAAAGTGGGGTAAGGGGAGACTTACTGCCAGGACAGTTAAGTCTGCTTTGGACTACAAAGGTCAGTTTCTCTTCTGAGACAGTTTTCTGGGAAATGTTGTTATGGGCTATGGGAAACTTATCATTTCCTGGATAGTGGTGTATGATCACGTGCTACTGTTGCTAATAATCCAAGTTATCTGTTCCCATATCTATTTTAGAATTTTAGTAATTCTAGAATTACTGTAGAAACCAAAAGAAATCTAAGATTATGACTACTTTTTGTTCTTTGAATAATTACTGTTTAATAACAGGACTTTTGTTAGAAGTGTTTATCAGAGAATTGCCCTATAACTTAAGTAGATTATTATTGCCTCAAATTTTAAGCAGAATTTTTTCATTTAAACTCTCAGTGAAGTCAGAAGGCAGAAAACACTGGTTAACTGAACTCTAGATTAGACTATATGAAGGGTTTAGTCACCTTCTCACTTCCAAAAATGGTATTTTTTGCTAAAATTGATAATTTTTCAGAACCTTGTTTGTTGCATTTGGAGTTTAGAAAAGTGTGAGGTGACCACTGCCCAAGTACTAGCTAGGTTATGTTTTACAATGAAAATTAAGTAGTAAAAAGTTTTTCAAAAGAGCAGAGAGGGTGAAGTGACATTTTTGTGCAGGAAAAATGGGTAATAAATTAGAGAGAGTTTTAAAATTATCCAAATTTCAGCAAGTACTCTAGTTTGGTTTTCAGTATATCTCTGTTTTCTATGTGACACTCAAAAGTGGGGGAAAGTGTGAAAAGTATTGGTCAAATATATCAACAAACTGTACTTAGTGTACTCAGGGCAGAGAAATAGAATAATTTCATCTCACAGCATTGGAAAATCATAGAGTTGCAAATGCAGTAACGTTTGTATTATTTCAATAGATACATTGTAGATTGTATAAAATGTTAAATGTGGGTTGCCTACTTAGGAAAGTGGAAACTCCCCTGTCACTGCACTTGCTATCCATATCTGGTTTCTTTAGAACAGAATTTGAAGAAAATAAGAGAACATGTAGAGGGAAACAGGATAAAATGCAGTGTGGGTTTACCTTTTGATACATGTTTCCATTCTTTCACAGGGATTTTCTAGACAGGGGAAGTCTGACAGTCCATATTGAGTAAAACAGTGATAATGAGATGCAGTTTGCTAAGATGGCAGTGATAGGATTAATAGAGGGGTCAGGATAGGGGCCAGCTTGGTCAGTAGGTAGGAGTCAGTGGGAAGTTCTGCTGAAGGAGAGTCCATAGCTGTGTGCATTATCCATGGTTCACTTTGGAATCAGTGTTATGTTTTCGCTAAATACTATAATGTACTATAATTGCATTAATTAACTAATTTACATGATTATGCAATGTTTTTATATGGAGTTCTTAGTGTATGAAATTGTAGACGCAACTAAAATTCGACAAGACTTTTGGGGAGAAGAAATTAAGTTTTTAGAGCGTAAGTGAAGTATAAATGGCTTGAATATTCAAAGTCATCCACTTAGAAGCTGCTAAGTGGGACTTAGGTTCAAATTAGCAGGTTGGTCTGAAATATTGCCATATAAATCTGAATACAGAATTTTAGAAGACAGCCCAAGTTGAAAAGGACCTGGGCAGATCATCTGATCCCCCTGTGAAAGGGAGCCTGGATCAGATTTGCTGGCATCCTGTCCAGTTGTGTTTTGGAAACCTACAGATGTTGTGTTAGTGAGCTGCAGAATGGCCAAGGGCCATCAGTGAGACTCACTTGCCTTCCAGTAGCTGTGACAGGTGAGGCACATTTCCAGTTGAATTAAAAGTTAATGCAATTACAAAAGGCTTACCGCTGAACTTGTGAACTTATTGAATGGTAATTAATCTATTTAATTGAATAGAAGGAAACTTGTGATTGGGAGGTAGGACCTGCTGTTTGGTTTACAAAAAAAGATATGAAAAAAAAAATCCAAAACAAATCCTCTAAACTTTTGGAAATAGTTATTCCTTATAAACCTTTTGAAATGGGAATGAATGAACAGCAAAAGAAGGGTTTCAGTAACCTTTTAAGATGGTTATATTTGGTGCTAGAAATGTTTAAGAGCCAAAAGCCATTTTGCTCCTACTTATGTTTCTTGGACAGTACTGCTTTTAATTACTTTCAACATTAAATGTAGTAGTTTAATAAACAGGATGCTGAAAGGATAATATTTTATTGACTTCTACTTCTGGGTTTTTATTTTCTCCCTTTTCAGGTAGTTGTCAGGGAAAGTGATTATTGTGACAGCATCCACAGAAAGGCAGATGGAATATGTTACATTGAGGATGCATAAGGTTTGCAAGTTAGCACTGGAGGTACTGGAGTCTGACTCTATTCAGAGAAAGTAAAATTTATCAAGCACTGTTGTCATAAAATGGGCTTTTTATTGCTTTTCTGGTCCTTGTGAGAGTAGATTATTTATTGTAAAAACCTTGAGAATGAAAAAAATTGCCTGTTGTACCTAAGGAGATTTTGCTTGGCTTTTGTAACTTAGCCAGATGTTCAGGATAGATGAGCTAGAGTGATCTGGTGTGTGAGCTAAGAGACAGTGAGTTTCCATTTCCTGAAGGCAATAGAACCAAAGTGCTCTGGAGGTCTGATGTAGCTCACATGTTTCTGAAGGAGCACCGAGTACACTGAGGCAGCCAGGCTGTGCCCCTGTGCTCAGGGACTCTCTGGGAGGGCGCTGGGCCTGTGGACTTTGGCCATACGGAAGTATGAGCAGTGGCCAAAGTAGCAGCTACTGAGATGTGTGTGTGTGAGAATTTTTTTTTACTCTTGAAAGATCGAGCAAGTATGTGTAAAAAGTGATGCCTTTCTCTGTAGAACAGTCTGTTCACAACTGGAATCAAAGTGAGCCTAAGATTTCTGAAGGAGAGATGCAAAGTGATGGATGCTTAAAGAGACTGGAAGTCTTGCTTGTTTTAACATCTTGTGTCATATGCTCCAAGTACTGTGTGGAGTTTTTGATGCTGGCTGCAGGAATTCTGTATTATACCTTGCTGTGCTGAAATATCTTTAAAAAAAAGGGAAAAAAAAATGCCAGCACAGCTTTTCTGAAATTAAGGTGAGGGTTGTAACGTGCTCACTCAGGATTCCTTTGGTTCAAAGGCATTTCTTGAATTTAAAGGGTTTTTTTATGTTTACATGCATATATGTACACCCTTCTCTGTAAGGCAAGATAAATCAGTACAAAAATTATGCTGCTGTTATCAACAGCTGGAAACTGTTCATAGTAGTATCATGAAGTCAAACCCTTCGAGTCTAGAAGGCAAACAGGAAAACAACCATCTTGAAATTATTTGCATTTGATATTTGGAAATATTTTGAAAACTGTTTTATTCTCTTTCAAATCAAGCGTTAGGCCAAAATGAGAATCTGCTTCATACTGAGAAGAATTTAATGTAATCCTGCTTTTACTATCTCTCCTTCTGATCCAAGAATAAGATTAGCATTTCAAGCTACAGAGCTCTATTTGTGCAGTGGTCTTTTGCTATTAGAGCCTCTGCATCCCATGTTCCTCGTATGTAGAATGTGTTTTATATTTAACTGCCTCCCACGGTGTTAATGACTAGTATTCATAAAGCTCTTTAAAGAGAAAAGCGATGTTTCTGCCAAGCATTAGTAAGATACAGGAAAACATTATTTTGCTCAAAATATTTATCGTATTGAATCAAAGCTCTTCTATAACCTATGTTGAGCAACAGAAGTGGTTCCTGTTAATTCTTCTTTTCTTCACATTATGTGAAAGAAAACTTAGGTGGTGCCACCTCTTCAAACTCATTTGCTTATAAACAGGGAACATAATTAGTCCTGCTAGAACTTAATGCTGTTTCCTGTCAACAGTGTATTCAGGTTGGGTTTTTTGTTTGTTGGCTTTTAAACATTCGTTAGTTAATACAAACAGTAGTACTGGTACTCAATTAATGCATGTATTTTTGGATACAAAGTCCTTTTAAGTAGGCTGTTTTGTATGTAGATCATTCTAAAGTATAAATGCAATATATGTATCACAGGCTAAATACTTAGCTGAAGTAAAGGGGGTAAAAAGTATTAGGAAGACCTTTACTGGGATGTGTGATAAATGGGATTGTTAAGTTTGCCTTAAGGAGGCCAAGATGGACATCAATTGTATTCCTAGACATTAACTTGTTAGTATATTACTTCAAATATTTTAGTGAGAAATCTTTCACTTGAACTGGTTACTGTAGGACAGATTATCTTATGAACTGCAGCTCCAGAGAGGTCAAAATTCACTCAGGTGTTTCAGAGTGCCAGCTGTGGGGCATTTTCAGCAGTGCATATGAGTGTGACTGAATTAGGAGAAGTCAAACAGATTAAAACAGGGCAGAAGTCTGTGGCTGGACTTGGTGAACCATCATGAAAGCCCTTCAGGCATCCTTCTTCCAGATTTGAGGAGTCGTAACCTGTGGAATAATCAAAGCACTTATTTGATTGTTGCTGTCAGCTCATATTTTTAAAATGAGGTAATATAGTACTGGGGAACCTAAATTTTGATTCCTGTCCTTGAGTGAAATTAAAGACTACAGCTGTAGTTGGAGATTTCTTAGAGACATAGCCCCTTTTTATATACTGAGGGTTTTTGTCTATCCTGACAGCAAAAAAAGCAGGGCGAGCTGTGCATTTCACCATGGCCTTTTATAGTACTGCTGATCTTGAACTGTTTAATGGCCGTTTGTCATCTCTTAGTATGCAATACAGTTAGTCAAACATGTGTATATTGCATTTTTCAGAACTGTTATCTTGGGTGTAGAAATTTAGAAAAGCATGCAAACAAAGTCCCTTTGAATTATGTGGAATTTTATGCTTCTCTTCTAAATAACCTCCAGTTCTGGCTTAGAGAGCAGTATCAGAAAACCAGAGTTGAATAATCCTATAAACTAAATGAGATCTTTCAAGTAAAAAATGTTAAAAGTAACTGGTCTTCCTAGCAGGTGCAGGTTAGGTGTGTACTTGAATTTATAAAACAGGATTTCTGTATGCTGAGTCTTATTTGGAAGGTGTTTCTCTCTTGGAAGCTGATAAAAGCACTTTCGCTTAACAAAATGCAGAATAAATGTGGTCCTGTTTTCCCATATTGCCATCTCCTGGTAGCACTGAGGTGTGCAAGAAATAGGGAATGTATGATGCTCAGGTTTTGGAGCTATAGGAAAGCATAGGGACAAAGATCTATTTTATGTACAAGGTCACAAATCTGCTGCTTTCTTTGAGAGATAATGATAAGCTGTGACACTTCTTTAACAACATTTGAGTCAAGTGTTTCCGAGAAAAGGAGATGTGTTGCCTTGAGAGGACAAGCTCTTGGGAATTTGATGAAATGGTTGACAAGACTTGCAGGGCCTTTGGTGAAATGGGGGAGGATAATCTGGTATGTTATGCTCATCTTGGAAGACAAAATGAGCAATTCCTTCAGTCAGTTAATGCAGTTTGAATGATGTGGTGCTTTTGGTCAAGGTCACCTTGTGCATGGAGCGATACTGTTCTTACAATGAAAAAGAAGCAAACCTTTATTGCAGGGTTCTTTCTACTTAAATATCACAGAAATCACAGACTATTCAAGGCAGAACAAAAGCAAGGGAAGCCTAGGCTACTTTTTTTGTCAGAATGCATCAAACAACATACAAGGCATCTATTCACCTCCTGAACATACATTACAAGGAGTTCAGCTTTGGTTTGTAGTGTTCTTGTCTTTTTTTCACTGTTGAAAAACTCCACTGCTGTCTTATTTAGTAGAAATGAGCTGTCACAGTTTTTTATCATGTTGTCTAACTGGCTTGGAGCAAATTGAGACAAATGTGATAACAGCACTATTGTTCAGCAGTAGCTGTACTACAGCTCTTCATAATGCTATACTCTGAAAGCTTTCCAGCATGGTGAGAGAAATTTGACCATACAGACAAGGTCCAGGCCTTTACTTCTTGCAATCTATAAACAAATGGAAGTCTAGTTTGAATTCAAATGGCAGATACACAGTAGAAGCAGCAATTGTGGATGTGGGGGTTTTTTTGCACTAATGCCTGCCTTTTCTGCAAAGTTCTGCTGATCAAGTCGGTTTTCTGTTGAAGTAAGTTTTTCCTGCAGTACAAAAAGCTGTCTTCATTATGCTCAGTTCTTTCATTCCAGCATTTCTGTTGGTTCATTAGCTAATCATCGGGAACCTAAGGATTTGTTGAAGGGGAAAAAACAAGTGTCTGCTTTTTGGAGAAGTCACATCACTAGTTTGTTTAAAGGGGGGTGATATTATCAGGCACTTGGTAGCATTTCTTAGTATTGCATAGGAATACAAGTAATCTTGATGTTCATAACTAAATAAGACGTGTCTTTGATTGGTTGGTTTTGTGTTTTGGAGGTTGACTTGTTTTTAAATAGACCCCAAAACTTGTTCCAGATAACTTGTAACTCTTAAGGAAAAGGCTTTTGGGGGTTTTCCTTTCAGACTTGTTGCTCAAGAAAATATACAGACTTTCTTTAAGACGGTGTTTTCTTATTGAATGTTTTGCTGTGCCTAAATGACGTAGGTTGTAACAAAAACTCACTGAAACATCTATTTTGCATTCGTCATTCAGGTGGCTCTGCCTTGTATTTTAGAGTGACACTTTGCTAATGATCAGTGTTATCAGTTTTCTCCACACATATTGAGGCAGGTCATGTTATTTTGCATCATATTTTCAGTAAAAAAATACTGTAATTGATGTTCAGAAGGAGATTTTCTACTGTGATCAAGAAAAGAATAGCTACTCATGCAGTCTCTTTAAGGACAAATACAAGTGTACTTTAAGATTCCATTTTAATGTTTGGGAAAAATATAAGTATTTGCAATCAAAAATAAAGAAACTTGGACACTTGTGCTCAGGAACTACAGGAGTTAGTTGATTTGTTGTAACTGTACTTTCTTTTACTGCTCAGTGCTGGCTTGAAAAAGCTCTGATATAATAGTCCTTTGGAGTTCAGCCAAATTCTATATTGGTATTAAGACTCAATAGAAATGAATTTGAAGGTTCATACATCTGATAGGTACTCAAAATATTTATATCAAGTAACAGTGGAATGTGTCTTTTCTAAACAGTGCATTTTCAAGGTGAAATGGATTTCAAGATTTTTTGCAATATTAAGCTACTTCCTGATTATTCAGTCTTGTCTTGTCATACTTAGACAGAAGCACCCTGCAGTATTATTTTGGAAGGTTTTCAGACTCTTGATGAATGTGTCTTTGTGAAAACTTAGCACTTATATCTGTCTTTTTAACAGCTGTCATGGAGGAGTTGGTAGAGGATGACATCTGTATTTTGAACCATGAAAAAGCAGACAATGCTCACAAGAGAGACAGTGATATTCCTATTCCATCATATAGTGGAGATGAGTCTGTTGCCTCACACTTTGCACTTGTCACTGCATATGAAGATATCAAGAAACGACTGAAGGAGACAGAGAAGGAGAACTCCTTCTTAAAAAAAAAAGTGAGACTTTTGGAAGAGAAGGTAAGAAAATAGTTGATGTACTAGTTTCTGGTAGCAGCTTCTTTTTTGCTCCTGGCTGGATGGCAGAGAAGAAGGTTAAGGATTTGAAATATACACTTTAAATAATTTCCATGTTAAAAAGTTTTTATAAGTTGTTTTATTTATTTAACTGAAATGCAGTTTGTTCCTCTGGTAGTGTAGTTGTGTCATACTGGCATTTTTGATTCTCACTGGCCTCATATATGATGCAAAAGCAGTGGCTGATTCAGACAGATGTGTATAAGCAAGAATTTGTCACTGTAGTTTGGGTGCCTCTTTATGGTGTTTATTATCTTGGGCACATGTGATACAGTATTGTTGAACAGTGAGGTGCAAAGCTTGTAAATGATCAGAATCCACGTATTGTTTATCAAAAGACTGTCTTGAGCTCACCAAAATGATAAGGAAAAATTGGTTGCTAAGAATATCCAGCTAGGTCTAGCTAATCACAGCCTCAAGCGTGAAATGCAAAGTTGCAATGCTTAATGTAGATGTTGGCTGGGTGGCTTTTGATGCAGTAATTCTAAAATGTAAATAAATATTGGAATTTTTTTATAGGCAGTTTCTCATAGCCATAAACTAGTGAAGTTCATTAAAGCTAAAAACTGACCAGGGCACAGGTTTTTCTCTCCAAGTAAGGAATGCTGTGATTAAATGTATTTCCATTCTTCAGCACCAAGTGTCTTTGTACTGCAGAAGTTCTTGACTTTCATAGATTGCTTTCTTATATAAGATGCAAAGATAGATCCTGGTGTTATAGCTGAGACATTTCTTAGGAATTTTTCCTAACTGTGCCACTGTCTCTTAAAAGCTTTCCAAGTGTGTATTATTTTGTGGCATTGGAATGAAGAACTTGAGTCACACTTGGCACAGCTTTGAGACACTTATTCAGGAATTATTGGTGAAGACAGGATTGACTTTTTCTCAAAAGGCAAAACTATCTCAAGACTGTCCTTTATATAAGGTTTAGGGGGGTATTAGGAATAGGAATTGAGCTTTAGACCTGAACAATGCTGAGTGTAACATCTTTTATGTTGCTACTCAAAATCATAATAAACATGGTTTGACCTTGACAATTCCTTTTGTCTTGTGTCCTTTGGTTTGGCCTAGTGTCGCTTAATTCTCTTGAAGATGATACTTTCTGTAGAGAAAACTTTTTAGTATGTGAATACCATTAATGTTCCTATGAGGGAGGGGTATTGAGAAGGCTAAGACTGTTAGTGACTTTCAGTCTTTGTCAATAGCTAATGTACCTGTATGCTTAAAAATATATGGGGAGTAACCCTTTGGAGTTTTTAATTTCAACGTGCATGAAAACTTCCAGAAAGCTTATTAGGACTTGTGTTCTATTTGAAGGGCTTGATTAGGGGGAGAAAAATATAAAGGACAAAACTTAAAAGGAGTCATACACATACAAAAAAAAGGCCAAGGGCAGGAGCTTTCTATCTTTGTGGCTTGTTTTCCCATACTTTCTTTCAACGAAACACTTAAAAGAAGAGATATTTAAGGTGGATACATTAGTGTCAATGCTTTGTTTTAGTAATTTTTTTTTTGCATGACTCCTAATTTTTTAAGAAAAAATGTGCAAATCTCTTGTGAATATCTGCCAGAGATACACTTAAAGGAAATGTGAAGGATAAAAATGATAAAAATTAAAAAGAAAATGCAATACTTAATTAAAGCAAGAACTTTTTATATGAATGGATATAACTTGATGTAAGGCTTCTTTTCTTTCTGTCTTATTAAAAACACTGAATATATTTTAACTCTGTTCCAGTTTTTCTAGCAATCTAGTGGATAGTGATTAGTCTGCCTTGCTTGTCTTTTGCTACAGCAGGCAGTGAGATGGTGATCTGAAAATTAATAGATATTTGTAAAATAATTCTGCTTTGGCTTTTCGTACATAAATAGACTGAAAAAAATCTTTATTTCCATTATGAGGCATTTAAGAAATTATGTTTGGTTTCCTTTGAACTTTCTATATGTTGTGCATTTATATGCTTAAAACTCCTTTTTCAAAAAGCAGTTTACATTTTTTCAGAGCCTGGAAAAAATATGACTAAGAGATTGTCAGTGGGAGCAATCATGACTTATGAATGGTTTTCAAGTACTCATAGGAGTGAACTCATAGCAGTCTATTGGAAAGTGTCCCTGTCCATGGCAAGGGAGTTGGACTAGATGAGCTTTTAAATGTCCTTTTCCAACTCAAACTACTCTATGAGTCTATAAATTAGTGAGCATTAACTATTGTTAGAGATTTCAGAATTTATAGACAGCTTTTGTTGCACTTGTATAAAAAACTTTGACCCGTATCAGTGTATTTGATTAATTTGTTATCTAAACTTAAAAAAAAGGAAAAGCTGTTAGATTAATATTGCAGGCTGTACCACTGCCTTTTTAAAATTTTGCAGTTCCCAGCATAACATACAAAACTTCTTACTTCTCCTGTGTGTTAAACATTCAGGTGCTTGGCTCTCGGCTGGAAGAGGAATGCAGCTCAGTTGGGCGGGAACAAGTCAATAAGGCCTACCAAGCCTATCGAGAGGCCTGCATCGACCGCGATCATTTGAAAAGCAAACTGGAAAAAATGGTGTGCCTTTTTAAGTAATGGCTTTGATGCATGCTTTAACAGTACTGCATAGTTAGTACATGTTTACTGTAGAATGAACTTTATATACTTAAGATATGTAGTGTTGGTTTTATCACTCTTTTAAAGTACATTATAATACTCCTGTAGAAATAACGATTTAAAGTACCTCAGTCTTATTACTGGGCTAGAATAATGCAAAAAAAACCTCCAATATTTTTTGTTGTTGTACTTATTCTAAAATACTGAATTGTCAGACATGATAGAAAAATGCTTCACAAATTATTTTGGTTTGGGGCTTTTCCCCCCTCTGAAAATAGGCAAAAGAAAGTGCGGAATCATTGAAAAACTTGAACGAGCAGTTGCAATCTAAAGAAGTAGAGCTGTTACAACTAAGAACTGAAGTGGAAACTCAGCAAGGTATGCATTTGGTTACTTCATCCTAAGGTGTGTTTGGGAGCTGTAGTGGTTGTATTGTGATCTCAGGGCATGAAGAGGTTTAACCCTATATAGGGGCAAGGTAAGAGAGGCATGAACAGCAGTGAGGTACTTTGAACTCGTCTTCATTCTTGTGAATGGTGACGTGTTCTGAGGCTGTTGTGTTCTTCTGCTGTAGATGATGTACAAATTTGAGAAATGGGCACCACCTGACAGTTTGTAGGCTGTGTCATGTACATCTCTTCCACCTCTTCCTCAGAGCAGGGCAGAGGCCTTTTCAAGTATAAAGATCATTCAGTCAATCCTACTTCCTCTCGCACTTGTAGAGGGTCCAGTATATTGCTTTGTCTTGCTGTTGGGATACAACAAATACAAGAGGATGTTGTATAGCAATAACTGCAGTTGCCAACAGTTACTTAGATGGCTGGGAAGTGAGAAAAAATAGAAATATGTTGGTTGTAGAGAGCCTGGTGAAAAGAGGAAGGAGAAACTAACAGTATATCCTGGCAATTCCAAAAGCCCAAATCAAGCTTCTCTTACTGCAGTTGTAAAGAGTGCTCTGTATGTGATAGATGCATAAAACAAAACACCATGGAAGAAAAAAAACCTTGATTAATTTAGTTACAAGAAAATGCCATCTATATAAAGTTAGAAATATGGACTGGCTTCAGAATCTGTACAAGTGCAGTCATTTGAAAGGCACTTTTGAATATGGCTGTGCTTGAATTGGATTACTCTCTAAGAGGAACTTAAGCATGTAATGCACTACTTCAATTGTACAAATGTTTAAACCTAGAAGAACAAATTGCAGGTAGTGCTGGTATCACTGTTGAGGATGTCATCATTTCATTGCTCTGAAAATGTGATGATTTCAATCATCAATTGAAACTCAATTTTATTTATAACTCAATTTTACTCATAAGTGGACTCTGAGTACCTTGTTTAAAAAAAAGAATCAGTGTAACTTAAGATTGTTTAAACTATTAAATCTGGAAATAAGTGTACCACGCAGTTGAAGACTTGTGAGTTTTGTTCCTGTCATGTTCCTTCTTTTCTTGCTGTCTCACTAATGCCCTGCTACTGATCTGATGGTAGCATCAGTGTAGGTTGCTTCTTACCATGTGAATTGCTTCAGTGTAACAAGATTTGTGTGACTTTTATGCTATCCCCTTTTGTTTTGTTTGTATCTTTTGTTGTTCTGTGTGGAACTTCTTGATATTAAGCTTGGGGAAACTTAATGGTAAATGATGTAAAAATACAAATTTGAGGGTGAAAATACTCATGTTTTCAAAGCGTGCAAGAAGTATGCAAGTTGGTGTATATTATGTGTATTTGCCATAAATAGATTTTTTTTTCTTTCTAGTGCCTTTTTATGCTAGTACTTCCTTTTTCTCTGTGTCAAATTTCCAGTGCATTCCTAGAAAGTAGGGCTCCATGCTTTAAACCCAGAAAATAGACTACCTCTGCCAACAACATTACCAGTGTTATATTTCCCTGTTGCCATAGACTCCAGTTTCTTCAGAGTATGATGTTTTAGTAGGGCATGGGCTGGTTGAAGAGCATCTTGCATATTGAGTTATGTTCTTTGGACTGAGATTGGAATCTGATTGTCTTGCTTGTTTTCTTTACAGTGATAAAAAGTCTGAATTGTACTCAGGCTAACTGGGAATTAGAGAAACTGAACAGTGACCTGAAAGTGCATAGTCTGGAACAGGATCTAGAAAAACTCAAGGAAGAGTGCAACAGTCTCAGAAAGGAGTTGCAAAATTCTAAGCAGAAGGTACCTTAATTTTTAAGGAATTTTTGTATTAATGGTTAGTTTTAAATCCCATGGTCAATCAAAATCAAGGGTTAACAAAAATACGAAGTATACAATTGAGTGAAAGATTAATATCTTGGTAAAATTAACCTGAAATGTTTTCATAGACTGCCATTTTTCTTGGAAATTGGGACAGGCTGCTCAGGGAAGTGTTCATGGCATCAGGCCTGTCCAAATTCAAGAAGTGTCTGGATGACACTCTTAATTGAAAAGTTTAGTTTTAGGTAGTCCTGCAATGAGCAGGGAGTTGAACTTAATCCTTAGGGGTCACTTCTAACTCCACATATTCTATGATTCTATACGGGTGAGATTTCCCAGCCATTGCACATATAACAACAGAAAAGAAAGCTTTATGATTTTTTTATAAGTAGCCACTGAAGTTCTATGTAAGCTGGGCTACTAAGAAAGTTTGGGCAAAAGTTGGTCTCTGTTTTTTTTTTTTTAACAACAACGGGATGCTAATGTTATAAGATGTCATGAACTTTGTTTGAGGACATCTGGTGCTTTTCTGTAGGGTAGTTGCATGAAGCTTGTCAGGAAAGTACCTCTTTTGGCACCCTTCCCTGCCATTTCTGGGGCAAATATATGTTCTGAGGTCCACATTTTGTAACCTAGACCTTTTTAGGATTTCAAAAAGAAAACTAAAGTAACTGTAACAAAAAGCAGTAAGTTATTGTCTATTCATTCTTTCTGCTTTCCATCTTACCTTTGATGAAAGGTACAGTGCCAGTCTCTAGGACTCAGAAATCACATTGAAGTTACACAATGGATATAAAACATTTAAATATGATTGTTTGAGGAGGCAGACTGTTTTAGATTCCTTATGGTCATTAATAATGATGATTATGTAATCTTGAATCACACTGCATTTGAGTAAGTCTGCATTTTTTCCACTAGGTGGGGATAAAGCATGTGAGGTGTTTCATTACCTTCCCTTACTGTTGGTTGTTTCACTTGGGTCTGGAGCTGTTTCAGGTGCTTTCAATAACTTGTAAAATCTGAAGGCTTGCTGTAACTTGTGTGAAGTTCTGGTGTCTTCGGGTAACTCTAGAACAGAGTAACAGCTACATAAATAACTGCAGATTGTATTGTGAGAGTGAATGATGTCAGAGAGAACAGACTAAAATAGCATTTGTAAGGAATACTACATGTGACACTGTTTAAATAATGTTTATACCAGCAGCTTTTGTTGCACAGAACAAATACAGGGAACAGCTTTTTGTTTTGTTTGGGGGGGGGGTGTTACATTGTTTTTTTGGGTTTCTTTGTTCTTGTTTTTTTGTCTTTAATATAATTTCTTCTTGATCCTGGTATCTGCTTAATACAGGAAATAAAAAAGTGCATGTTTTCAAATGTGGCGTAATAAAGTGCAACTTTTTTTGAGCTATGAATTTAAATCTTTGGGAGATGATGAGAAGGTTCAGGAGGGGAAAATATGTCAGGTGAAATACAGTCAAGTGTGATCAAAGGGCAATGACAAATCAGCATTATTTCAACTCAGCTGGTATTTTCATCATAACTTATTTTCACTACATTAGTTAAGTTAACATGTAATGAAGTAAATAATAATGAAAATTAAAACAGGAAAACATGTTTTCAAATGTTTTCTAACTTAGGCAAGTGTACTTTCTATTTTTCTGTACTTTTAGGTATTGTTACTCGAATTTTACACTGTAGTTGATGCAGTGTATACATTGTATTGACAAGTTGCTTGAAATATGTACAGCTTGTCTTACAGCCACTGTAAAGGTATCAAATCCATAACAGCTTTGGCTAGAGGGAATGATAGGAAGGGAACATGGAAAGAAGGGATATGAAAAGGAGGGAGCTCATCACAAGTGTGAGTCTAATAGAAACACAGTAACAAAGCGAGCCCAATGTTTGATTTGTTAAACAGTCCTGGTAAATTCAGGACTGTTTAACAAATCTGCCTATATGTGCAATTTTAAAGTAGTCTTTCAGACTGAAGGGATAAATTATATTCTGTCATAAAAGTAAATTGTGGAAGTAAATCTATACTGAAACAGTTTGCTTTAACTTAAAGATCTTTATATACTGTGATGGAGAAAGAAGAAAAAACAGTCTGTTAAAAAAGCAAAAAATTGAGAAAGACTTTTGATGTCTATTTAAAAAAGTAATCCATCTCTAATTTTGAGAGTTCAACTGTTTTAAAAAACAAGAGTATGGAGGTGGCTGAGCACTGCCTTCATATATGTAGGTAGTTTAAGCATTTTTTAGTGGAAATTCTTAGTAGAAGTCTTTATATTCCTTTTGAAATCCACTGCAGCTAACACAAATGAAGACTACTTTGCTTATGAATTTCAGTATTAGGGAAATTGGAGTTTCACTGCTGTTTTTTGAGAGAGAAGATCTGAAATCATGCTCATTCGTTCTGTCTTCCCTTAACTCTGTTATGCAGGACCAGGCTCAGGAGGAAAATCCATTACATGGAGACCACCTTCAAATGCAAGACATGCAGAGGTATGAAATATTTTATTTTCAGTTTACTGAGGGATAGTTAGTTAAACAAGTAAATTATTCTTGCAGACTCTTCAGGTGTATTATTTCAAGTTACCTAATTTCATTGAAAGTGTAGGTATAGTTATTTAGCAAAATCATTGTACAGTTTTTTCTTTGTTATGTTTGTAGTTCAAGATGATGATGATGAATATTTATATAGTTGTGCCTGTTGGTGCACTTACAGCATTTTCCACCAGAGGGAAGAGCAGCCCTTAACAAAGCCAGGCTTTAGTGCAATGGGCCTTGGTGCTTCCTTGGGTGTTGAAGAGACTTTTCAGCCGCTGAAAGAGAACATACAGACACTTCCCATCATCTGTTCTCTGGTGCAGTGATGATAATAATGCACACACTACACACAAATCACACTTTGTCCTTTCACCTTGACTGGATACTTATTCCTGTGGTTCCTCCTGGAGCTTTGCAGTCAGCCTCACACACCTGATAAAAGATGTTCTCTCAAGACACAGCAGTAATCACTTTGATCATTGCTCTGATCAAACTGATCATTTGATCAAATAATTATTGATCAGAGCAGATTTATTCCACCAAGTGGTGCTCAGGTGGCAGCCATCTAAAATAGCATATGGACAGTATAGCATTTATTGTAATATAAATACTGAATTTTTAATAAATATGTAAGCCCATCCAAAAATCTGTGAAGGAGACACTTGAAGAACCTCATATGAGAAACATTTGTTGTAGCAAGCAGTCCTGCTTTTTATAGGTAATGAAGGCATTTGTACTTTCTGGAAAGCAGTTATTTCATATTTCTGAGCAGCCTGCAAATCTGACTTTAAATTCTCAGTGTTCAAATCTAATTTGCTGTAAACAAGCTGTCATAGTGAAGGTTCCTATTATGTGTTAGAAGGCAGTATAGGATAAACCACCAGGCACAGGGAATCCTTGGTTTTCAGTTACAAATTCCTTGAAAATTAGGCTTTGCAATGGGATTCTAGGTCAGTATCCACAAAAACAATTAAAATATGTTGCATATGGTTTAAGTGGAATTCTGGTACCTGCAGCCCTTTGCAAGATGCTTGTAAAAGTGCTAAATGCACTTTAAAAAAGTCATCCAAGCACTTTCCTTCTGGTTGGTGGCAGACACTTGAGCTGTCCTTATATTTACCACTTCTGTGCTAAATATTGGACAGTTCTGGTTTGACATAACTAAAGTTTTTGATCTTATTTTTTAGACTAAAAGACGAGAATTAAGGAAGTGTGGTTGCCACATCAGCTTTAAAATTAAGTTAATCAAATTAATTTAAAATTAAGTAATCTTATTAAGAGTTCAAAGAGCCAGAAGGAGTCTGCAGTAGAAAGGCCATAGGTTTAGCTGAACTTCTTGAAATATCAATTCTAAAAATTTTAACTTTCTATCTGTCAGAATTGCTGACACTTAAGACATTATTTATTAAAATAACACCTTCCTGTGTTCTTTAACAGAGCTTTATGAATCTGGATGTTTGTATTCTGGGGAAGTATTTCTGTGGATAGAAGTTCTATTTCTTCGTTATAAAGGAACTCTCTTAGTGTTGACTTGCATAATAGCTATTTCTCAGAGTGATTTTGAACACATTTGTGCTTGATATTTCATGCAGGAGTGATCCTATATTGCTATTTTTGAAGGATAGTATTACATACAGTTACAAAGCTTATTAATTCTTACTCATCTCAATAGCTTGAGATATTGAGCTGTTTTCAAATAAATGCCTTTTAGTGGATGTAGTGAGGAAGAAAAAATTCCAGAAACTCATCCATTATATTTGTCTTCAATAAATTTGTTTTGGTAGAATGTTAAGCATTAAAAAAGCATTAAATCATTGAATTCATGTTTAAGTTGAAGTAACTACATCCTTCTGTCTTTGAACACTAAGTTAATTTTTAATCAACATAAATGTGATAGCCAGTGAGTCTTTGCTAGAAATTTTACCAAGAAGCATATGGTAATGCTGACTTTTTTTCCCCTCTTAATTTTCTTACCTGTTATTAACCTAAAACATCAGTGTTGGAACAGTGCTGCTGTTCCTAAATATGTTTCTTGTATTATGCTGTCTTAGAGAGTGAATTGGAACACTATTTTTCACACTCTCTGATAAGGCAGTGTATTGACATAAATTGGAAGCCTTGAATATGAAAGAGTATGGTTTATATTTTAGATTGGACTCAGTGTGTATGCTCAGTTTGGGTCTCGGGTATTTAGTCTGAATTCAGTGGAGCAACATGCATGGTATAAGACCCAAACACTGGTTTTTGATTATTTGAAATGACAATCAATCAATATTACTAGGCCCATAATATGTGTTGGGGTATGTGGTCATTTATTGAAAGGTATTCAGAGTTAACACTCTGCCTTTTTTATAACCTGGTGTCACTTTAAATAAAGTATTCCTTTAAGATAACTAATCTTATTGGAAGATGGTTTCAGATACTGAAGTGAAAAGTATGCTTCGGTTTCAGATACTGAAGTGAAAAGTATGCTTCAGTTTCAGATACTGAAATGAAAAGTATGCTTCATAGTTCTTTCCTTTGGAGAGTTGAAATTATTATTATTATTACCTACTATGTCAATATATAATGCATTGTATATTGCAATAGGCAAGAATCAAATAAAGTATACAAAGGTCCATCCATTTAAGATAATTCTCAGTACTGTTCAGTCCATTTACAGTTATAGTACTCTGACAAAATTTGCAGTGTATGTCAGGCAAGAACAATTTATTATCAGTCAACACTTGATAGGCATGTTAATAGGCTGCTTTAGAGGCAGCAATATTTAACTTGTAATAAATTTTTGTTTTGAAAGTTTGCAACAAACATATTGGGACCTGAAGAGAGAAATGTCTAATTTGCGTGTAGTGACTGACAAGCAAGCTGAGGTCCTACGAAAACTGAAAAGGAATCTACCAGGAACCAAGAAAGGCAAGTCAGTGTTGGCAGTAACAGACCTTACAAACACAAACCGTTGATTCAAGGTGTAGCATTTTAAAAATAAACCAGCTATCATATCTTATCAGAATCTCATCAATTGAAGTTGATAAGCTAGACTGTATTATGGTTCCAGCTTCCCCATTTTCTGCTTTTGCTTCTGTCTCATACTGGTCAACTTCACACATAAAGGTGTTGCTGATGTGTTTTTTCTTCAGTACTGTATTCTGTTCCCCTTGTGGCTTTTTTCTCAGTCAAGTGTTGCTTATGTGCACAAGGCTGAGGTGTTAAGTTTACTTGTATTTGACCTTTTACCACAACTACTTCATATTAGGGGGAAAAATATTTTTGCAAATGCAGTCTTATTTTCCCAGTACAGAATGTATATGAAGAATTAAATTGGCAACATTTTAAAATCAGACTTTAAAAGACTGAAATTCCTTGTGGTTCCCTATTTTTTTTACATTGTATTCAGAAAAGTTGTCTTTTCCAACAAAATGCTACATAATGTGACATTTTCTGAATGTCAGAATACTGGGGAAACAAAACTGCCTTAAATAATTTTAAGGGTTAAATATTTTTTCACATGAAGTATTTAAAATTTCTGTGAGCACTTCATCAGACAGTTCTTCTGTTCTATACATATGTTTCTTTCAAGCCAAATGCTAGACTATCAGTCAAACAAACTGTGGTAAAGAGTTAATTTCCTTTGTTTTCTGCTCACTTCGATGGTGGTCTTTACTGTGCTCAGAATACTGGTGGAAGTCTGTGAACTTGGTTACAGTGTACTGGTGACAGTGTCTGATGTCCCTGTCCATTACCAGATCAAGACATTTTGTTTCTAAACAGCTCAGTGAGGTAATGACAGGATTCACCTCCTGAGCAGTCCCTGCCTTTGACTAATGATCACTTTGTCTCTGGTACTTGGCTGATAGAAACTGTCAACCCATTTTGTAACTTGGCCATATTGTTACCAGGTGAGTCTGTGTTCCTACAATTCTAAAACATCTTTGCCAATTAACTTCAGCAGAGAAACTGGAAACTGAGTGAGTCCAAATAAGCTCAGATCTGTCAAGGTTTGATGTGATCATATACTGTCTTTATGTCCTTATTTTTAATTTGGAGTTATCTGTTTTGCCACTACACAACTACTGATTCTTCTCTCCTTCTTGGTGAGGAGACTCGTTTTCTGCAGTTCTTATGCAGTTGTTCATCCACAGAAATAGAATGCATTCTTGATTGATCAGGAAACAGTGGACTTTTGCCTTTTCATCTGTAGACCTTTTTCAGTAATTTTTCAGAAGTATGTGAGAGTGGATAGGTCTGATCTTGGTCGTCAGCCACACTTCTGAAATGCAATACAGATGTGTCTTTGCTTATATTTATAGACAAATCTTGGCTTAGGCAAAATATGGGTACAGTTGACTGAAGCCTTCCACTTCCTATACCTCCATTACTGACTTTTGGCATCTACAAACCAGCTGCCATTGTCAGAGGTGCATTAATTCTGCAGAACACTTGTTCATTACTTTGTGTGGGACATGAACAGTATCAGTTAACATGTGGCTTCTACTTAGAATGTAGAGAGGCATTTTATGTATGTTATGTATGGATGCATTTTCAACAAATGTGTGTGCTTGTGGGGTTTTTTGTTTATATTTTGTGGTTTTAATTGTTTTTTGTTTTTTTTTTTCTTGGTTTTTGGGTTTTTTGTACATTTTCAATCTATTTTCAGTGGATTCCATTTTTCTTGAACCTTCTGTAGGCCTCAAATTGCTTTTAACACCTGGCAGCACAAAGACGCCAAATTTAGCGCCTTAGCACGTCTTTCAGACATGATGCCCATGCTATTGTAAAGTGGTTTGGTCTGACATCCATAAATTTTAATTTATTGTGACAAACAGAAGCTGTATTCTTTGACCAAGATACCAGCTTCTTTTTCTGTCCCTTAAGAACTAAAGTTAAAAATTGCAATTCATGCTCAAGATTAACAGCTGCTCTAGAAAACTCTATGTAAGATGTGAGTTTAACTGCAGGAAGCATTAATCTGATTACAAGTTTATGTACATTATCGTTACAAAACAAAATTACCTGCTTGTATTTGGCCATATGTTCAGATGTGTGTTGAAGGCACAGCTCTCCCATTTCAGGTAGATGGTGATCTGTTTTAAAATCCCCTCCCTTCCTAACAGTTTAAAACTCCTCTGGAATTTCACATGGCTGAACATTTGCAGTCTGTCACTTTACTTCTGGAAGTCAGACAAGAGACCCTGTGAACACCATGTCACAGGTTCTTCTTACTGCTTCATGGGCAGTGTGAATTCGAGTTCTGGGTGGCATGAGCATAGAACCTGTTAAAGAATCAGTAGAATAGGAAGCAGTATTCAGTCTTCTGCATCTGGCTGATTTCTCCAAGCACATGGGAATGGTCTCTGTTTCAGCATCCATTTCAGTCTGGTCAGAAAGATCCATCAGTTTGTCTGCGTTGAGTTGGGAGATATCCTTGGAGTTGAGTGTGTTTTAGGATTTTGGGTTCATCTTGAGTCTGGTGAGGGTAGTATGTTGTTTGTAGCTTTCAAGTAGTTACTGAATATGGGCCGAAAACTTGTGGCTCGAAGAAACTGTGTTTAACATCCCTGCTAGACTGTAGTACATTTGGAGTACATGAAAAATGCATTAGATAATGTAATTTTAAAATCTTTTTTTATCTTCTTCTTCAGCTGCCAGTACTGCACCAGTGCAATGTGTTGACTTGAACATTTCAAAGCTGAATTTGACATCTGGAGTAGTCTATAAGAACCTCTCACAAAATGATAAAGCCCTTGGCAATGCTGTGTCTCCCCCTCTGCTGAGAGATGTCCGTGTCCCATCAGAAAGGGTGACCCTACAAGCTTGGACAGATGAGACACCAATTCCAGCTGATGGCAAAACGTTTCAGGAACACCATTCTTATGGAAAGAGCTCTCTGGAAGATAATTCCTGGGTATTCCCAAGTCCTCCAAAGCCCAATGAGAATATGTTTTGGGAAATGAAAAATAATCCAACTTTGTTAAACTGTCCAGCAGATTACCTGGATCAGTGTAATCAAAACTGTCTGCACAAGAGTTAAACAACTTTTAGAATGAACTGAGGCATTTTTGGAGTGATTCTGAATAGGCACCTTAATGCTCGAACTTCTACAGAGAGAAAACAAATTGCTTGAAATGTTCTTTCTTTAATTCTAGTTCCAAATCAGAAAGCCTAGTCTTCCTCTGCTGTAAATCAGGAGTGAGTTCCTTGATGTTAAAGCTGTGCTGGTATAATGTAAATACAAAGAAATCTAGCATGGGACCTAGATAGCCTTGTACTGCAAATGACATACATTTGCTAAAGGTTACACTGAAAAGTGAGTTTGTGGAATAAAACAAAATAATCCAGTTCTGTATTTGTTTGCTATTTGTATGTTATCAAGAAAATACTTGGTATCCAGTGTTAGAACTTGTACCAGCTCTTAGCTTATATTTTCACAGCGTTCTTTTTCAGAATAAGAGGCAATAAGAAGAATTGGATTCTCTCTTCCTTCCTCTTTTCAAGTAGCTTTGATTCCTCTGGTTTGTAAGTGCATTTTTCTGTAATTTTTAACTAAGAAAGGTGAGTTGGGGTTTTTTTGGTTTGGTTTTTTTTTTTCAACCATGCTTTATATGAGATGTGGCAAGAGAAAAACCACCCTTGGACTATCCTGTTTCAATTGCCTCATTTAGGGCTTGATTGTGAATTGTGAAGGACCGTAAGTAATGCTGCTGCTGAACACTGTGAATCCTGGAGGTTCAGCTGGTTTCCCTCCATTCCTTCTGAAGGAAGCTGCTGTACCTGCATAGCAGTACTGCCTCAGATCCAGCATGCTCACAGTTTTCCATATTGTGCCTCTTTTGCACAGCACCACAACTCTGACTCTTTATTCCTGTAGTGGTGAAGGCTACTAATTTTTCTTCTGTTAAAGAAACAAAGCCTTAATTTAATCAGACTTGGTGGTGGTGTTGCATTATTGATACACAAAAATAAGTATTTCAAAAATAAGTATTTTTGTGGTGTCTTTAGTATGCCACTGAGAAGCAGAGCTAGTGGAATTCCAACTGCCTGTTTTATAGATTATGGGTGTCTAGGCACTACTTTTTTATTATTTTTTCCCTCTTAAGGCCATGAACTGTTTCTAGACAAATATAATTTATGCTTTTTTTTTTTGTAAAATTCTCTGCTTCATATCTGGCTTAATACAACAGGGTTAAGTGAAATGGCTTGACTGCTCAAAAAGTTGAAGAAAAATGCATTGTATTTTAGGTCCATGATACCTAACTTGTAATGGGCAGGAAGATATTTAATACTGAATATGCTATTTACAGATGTGTGGGTGGGTGAAGTATTCAGCTTCACAAGTCCGGCTTAACATCAAAGCAATAAAAATTAATTTCACAGCTGTTTAGTAGCTAATTAGCTTAAGATTGCTTGCAAATACACAGGGAAGCTCTGGCTGTAGCACAGCCATAGTAATGATGGGCTGTAGAAGTGTTCCGAGGACGCTACGTGACCTGTGTGGTTCCAGACGCTCTCCCCTGCACAGTGAGTACTTCAGACAGAGCCCATCTTTCACTTTGTCTATCAAAGGCAAAAAAATGCCTTCCAGATACCTTCTCCTGTAGTACAAACAGCATACATAAACAATGTTTCCCATTCACCAGATATTGTTTTTATCTTTCTATTATCTTGCTCACGTATACTGGCTTGTCTGTGATTAATGGAAATGGTGTCAGATGCTGGAATTTATTCTGACCAATGAACACAGCTGACTCAGGGGAGTACAATCTCTTGGAAAGTAATAGAACAAAATCCAATATGCATAAAACAAATCCAAGTCACTAGGCTTTAGCTGATAGAACCAACTACCTATGTAATAACAAAGAAAAACATTTCTCATGTGGCTGCATAAGCAATATGGTACCTAGTTCTAATGTAGTTTACTTTTGGGGTCCCCCACTTCAACATTACAGAGGTGTTTTATTAAGAAATGTAATATTCAACAGGCATTAACATGATTTGTGCAATGAAGGAATTCTACTTTGTAAGATATTAAATAAATTTATTTTTGTTTGAAATTGGTTTCACCAACAAATCTCCTTTCTGTATTTGGCACAAAATTTTTACTGAAGTTTTAATTCCTTTATTGTGTAGAAATGTTATTCCAAATACAAACAATTAGATTTGAGGTTCACCACTTCGACTCAAGGAAAAAAAGCAGCCATCTGCTGTAGCCTGCTTCGGTATCTTCTGGGAGAAGTATCCTCCTGGATGTTGAAACCTGAAGGATTTAGTTACCTTAAGCTATGGTGCTTTGACTACTTGTGTCAAAAGGTCCCCAGTCAGCCTGTCTTGTCCTGTATGAAATTAAAATTAAGATTTTCTGTGCAGAGCCTGAGAATTTCCAGGTTTTGTATTTGACCCTTGGTTTATATTCTGTGCTCCTTCCCATGGTGGAGAAGGGAGCAGCAATGTTTGATGAGAGGGACGTCAGGAAGCACTGCTGCTAACTAGGGAGAGAGGGACTGATGGCAGAGAGTTTGCTGCAGGCAGCATTTCCAATCCAATCACTCATTGCCATGTCCAAGCTGTAACATTTGAAAAGGAAGTCCCCAGATTTGGAGTCACCTGGGAGCTTGCTAGCTTGTGAAGCATCTGTTGGTCTGAAGCTTACAATCAGATTTCGACTGAAGATGGAAAAGTCATTTAAATCCATGCCACTAGTGGCTTACAGTGCTTTTTCCATTTTCAGAAGTGAAATCTTTTCATCAGTGACAACAAATTACATGGAGAAATAGCTGTAATAATGGGGTTCTGGTGTTAAGTGTACATGTGTTATATAAAACTGTAAAATTGCGTATAGTAAGGACCAAAGTTCTCAATTATGTTAAATGACCCTAAGAAAATTTTAACTTGGATGCAAACTTTGAACATTTTAAAATCTCCCCCAACCCACCAATTTGACAATTTTTAATTTAAGAAAGCCCTAACTCTCATTTAACAGAAATGAAAGCCAGCTTTTGGGGCAGGAGGAGGTTGTTTCTGCACACTTAAATGAGCAAATGGCAACCTGATGAATATGTATTTGGTGAGTTGGATGAACCTTCTAATAACTTATACGTAAACTTGCACTGTTTGGTTAATTTTAAGTATTTTTAAAATCTGATCGTTTTACATTTCCCTGCCAGTTTTGTGGTGTACAGCTGATCAGTTTCCCTCACATGTGAATTAGCCATATTGAAGAAAGCAAACCCCCAAATTAGCTGTGATGCACTGTCCAATTTTTACAGCTGGAAAAAGACAAGAGCAGCACAAGACATATGGTGGAGTTACAGTAAAACAATATCCATTCCAAGTAATGAAAGACAGGCCCATGTAAGTATCACATGCGCTATACTGGTGGGATAAAGCAGATTGAATTTTCTTCCAAAACCAACTTGCAGCAGACTTTGCCACTCCTGTGCTGAGACAACTGCAGCTTTAATGATGCTGTGGGCTGGTAAAGGAAGAGTGAGGAGCTCTGGTACCTGACTGACACCTCTATTGCCTTCTGATCTCTGGACAGGCCCTGTGAAGGACAGTGGTAGCAGAGCTGTAAGGTATTTCCCTGAATGTCTGTGTAGCTTGAGTGTAAAAAAGGGCATGTAAAAAAGGGGTGTGATTTTTTTTTAATATTTTTTGAGGCTTTTGACCCTTTCTTTAGGGAGAGTGGTGTTAATATTTGCAGTTGTATGAACATAGGGCAGTTGATGAGAGCATTTTAATTTTTTATGACTACCAGTAAAGGTAAACACTAATTTTAACTGAGTTGCAGTTGAATCATTTAAAAAACTGTCCAGCAAAATTAATTTATTTGTATTTTAAGATGGAAGAGAGCAAGTAAAACATCAAGATACAGTAATTAAAGTGGTAAAATGATCATGTTTGAGTAACGGCTGTTGGATCTAGGGAGAAGCATGCAAGAAACACCCAAGTACTTATTGTTACTGAACCAGTTGACTAGGTGGAACACTTACCTTGCAAGTGTATTTGACCATTTTTTTATCAGCAGAGTAAACAGGACGGAGGGATTACTTGCAGGAATTACCCAAGGAGGAGTATGGCTGTACTAAATGCGGATCAAAATGGGTTTCTGGCTTGCAGGTTAATTTCTGGGTGATATCTCAGACTGCAGTGGCTGTTCCACTGCCCTCTGAAAACCCTGTGCATTACAAACTGCCCCTCATCTTCCCTCTCAGTTTGGATTTAACTCTCTGAAGGCAAACTTTACAGTAAGTACATGACACCTTCTCCCTCTTTCCTCTCATATCTTCCATTTGTAGGGGACTCCCCTCAGGAGTTTGAAGAGATCTTTAATACAGCCAGAGAGTGCAGCCTCCAGTGAAAAATGGGAGTGTCTTGGGTGCCTGCCAAGTGCTCTGAAGAGGACAGATACGCCCCTGTGCTGTGTTTTCTTACACTGATAAGAACCCAGGGCTGCCTCCAGTAAACCTGAGTAGGAAGGAGAGTTTATGGCTGAGACAAAACCAAAACGGAAAGTAATTCAGTGCTATGAGTTTGTCAGGTTATGGTACTCATTCTTTCATTTAAACTTTAAGTAAAATATGTAAATTCAAGTACAGGATATGCCCAAGATACTAAGGAAATGAAAGGTGTGAAACCAAGAATTCAAAGCTAGGGAAAACCACATTGAGGCCAGAGGTGTATTATAGAGGAAGCTGATGCATGATCCAAGGGCCAATACCTGCTCTGAGTGCATTACCAGAGTAAACAAAGGAGCTCCAGTAATCCAGGTGTAGGAAAGAGAAATAAATGGCTGCCAGCACCATTCAGTACATGGAATTCCAGGTGTGACATCAGTGCAGATGTGAGCTGTGGCTGCTGTTCACAGAGCCTGTATCGAAGGATGGGCAGCAATACCTGTAGGTTCACCTAAGCTTTGTTCCATTCCATACATCCCCTCCTCCCCTGCCGTCCTGGTCACTGCACTGGGGATCCCCCTCACCTGCTGCACACAATTTCTGCTGAGGCAGAAAAGGAAGACCTCCATTGCTGGTGCTGTTGTCTGACTCAGACCTGAGTCATAGCTGAGTATGACCCAGGTGAGCTGTCAGTGCAGGCACACACCACTGGCAGCACCTAGCACTGCTCCTAAGAGAATGCTCACATCCCACTCATCCTCTGGAAAGGGCTTTTGCCAACACTTTCAAACACCCAGGCTGGCTTTCCAGAGGTTGAAAATACAGCAGATTTTGATAGTGGGACAAAAGAACAGTCATTGTCATTAAAAATACCATCTACCTTAAATTTCCTCCTTTTTAAAATACATACAGCAAAACAACTAATTAGGAATATTTTGGTTTTCAAAAACGCTTGAGCTAAGAAGCTGAGAACATGCGTAGGACACTGTTCCAAATAAGTTAATTCAAAGTGGTTAGCTTTAGAGCTGATGCCATTTAAGTTATCCTAACAAGGCAGAACGCTACACATCTTTTCAGTTTATTACTCACAAGTCCAGTCATCCACCCAGCCTGCTGAAGCAACATTATTAATTATTATTCCACTAAAAGGCATAGACTAAAGGCCAATGACTAACCTGCAGCATCAAGTCCTTCATATACATGTGTCAGAGTTTCCTTCTTGAATAGAGGAATACTGTTTGTGGTGAAACTATTAAAATAAACAAGTAAAATGTTGCCTCTTCTAATGGAACAGTATCAAATCTCAGAATTTTTTTTTTCTTCTTTAATCACCGCATTAAAGTTACCAAGTTCAAGTGCAGCCTTTCATTGCTTTTAAAGAATTTAGTTTTATTCAGAATGCTTGGAGGATACTCCAAGACAGTTTCTAAAACTTTATATTAGTATCTCTAAGAGAATCCATTTAAGCATTTGAGAGTTCTACAATTAAGCAGCTTCAAGTATCAGTACATGAAAGATCATTTGTGTGCTCTTTTTAAATTAGGGACGTGCTTAGTTCCTACAGAGGTGATCTGCGTTTTCTATGCCTGGTTTAGTTGTGTACTTACCTCTGCCTGGAGTACTTTTGCAAGTGTGGTCACTCACTCACTCACTCCTGAAGCGTGGCAGCTTATTCCCTGTTCTCAAGGAAGGTCTGGATGAGATTACTTTCTCCCCTAGAGTTGAACTGGTCAGTCTGGGCCATGCACAAGCACAAGGCATCCATCCCTTCTTACAGTAGGCTTGAAAGTGAGTCTTAGTGTAGGCTTAAAGATGAGTTACAGTGCAGGTACAAGTACTACCAACACTCTCCTCTGACAACATTTTGAAATGGGTAATTCACATTGGTCTGACTATCTCTTCTGCATTTGCCACCCTTCTCTTCTAGTAAGTGCATCTCCATACACAGTCAGCTTCAGGTGATGACCAACTTCAGTGTATACCCAATCTGTGATCAGTTAATACAACTTAAATTATTCACCCTTAAGTTTTTATGTAGCCTGGCTCATGTAGCTACATACAGGCTTTAAACTCCAAATGGACATGCTGGAATTGTAAACTCCAAATTGTACACTGGTAACAAAATCTCAAGTCCAGATAGAGGAACACACCTTTGCAACCTCTCTTGCAAACTGTGACAGCATGCTCTAGGTCTTTAATTATGAAAAGTTTTAAAATTTACTCTTAATTTCAGACATTATTTTATTCTCCATTCATCTCATTTTGTGTATTTCAGTCAAACTCCACACAGAGTGATACAGACAATTTAAGTCTGTTTAAATCAAGTGAAATCCAAATTGCATGTAAAAAATAGTTCATTTTAAGTTTTAATCACACATTCGGAGTAAACTTCTGTCTTTTTTTCTTAATTCCAGTTGCTCTGTATTCTTCCCTTTGCTTCAAATATTCTGCTTTGCATTCTTCATAGAATGATGGATCAGAATAGCTACAAAACAGAAAAATACATATTGTTTTTCTTCTTGGAATATTGAACAGATACTGCACGAGTACCACTAATAAGTTCTTTTTACACCCAAAGAAAACTTGTCTGTCTTAAATGGTAAAATAACCCTTAGGTACTTCATAAAAAGAGGTACCTGTCATGATACTGTTCTCTTTTGAGGCATGTCCTTTTCAAGCCTCTGCAGTGAAGCCACCAAGAGGAAAGGCAGAAAAAGGGAAACACATTTGGTATTTAAATTCAGCTGCAGAATTCATTTGCAGTTACCCTCCTCAGCATGGGAAGCTGCTGGAGTTGACTTATTTTTTTAATGCACCCAAGTAACTACTGGGAGTAGGTTCAAGTTTATGTCTTTAACAGTAGATACAGAGGTCCTTGATCATTACATTAAATTCCTTTCTCTCATAATATTTTGAAGTATAACTATTCAACACTACAAGCCTTTTTTTTGTCAGAAGCATTTTAATTTTTTTTTTTCAAAAGGTGAAGGAACAGACAAATAAAACTGAGTAACTCCAGCAAGTTCTGACTGCAGTTCAGCCTAAATTCTTGCCTGGCTGCACATGTTTTTTTCATCAGTTCCTAAATAGCTGAGAGTAACTGTCACTAGTTCAAGGCATTTATCTTTAATCTACATTGCTGGTTTAGGAGAGCAGGACACACCAAAAATCAAACCAACCTCCTTTTTTCACCCAGTCAAACTCAAAAACTTCGCAGCCCTCACCCTGGGAAATTCAAGAATCTAACACTTCAGCCTAATGGCACTGGGGGTAAATTAGGACTTCCAAAAAAGATGTTTCAATTCACCATGGCATTGAGTTGACCTCTCATACATAACCATTTCCCATTGCTCCTGCTACTGCTCTTCACAACAGCAGGACACTTTCAAGACAGACTAAATCTTAAAAAACAGAAGCAAAACGAAAACCAACTTTTCCTATCTCGCTAACTGATTGTGAAGAAGCTTCACTGTGAGCCCCTATCCTCACATCTGTGAGGTACCAGAGCAAATAAAGCTCTGCAGGTCCTCTGGGCTGAAATCTGTCCCCAGGTGAATCAAGAAGGAAGTCTCTGTAGCCATATATTCATATGGTAAATAAAATCTTGTCAGTTAGGGCCCTGACCAGCACAGTTTTAATAAAGCAGAGACACCATTTTCAAAAAACACATCCAAGTCCCTAAAACCTGCACAGCCCTTTTCAGAATAGTTAACATTTCTAGATTAGTACAGGCCATGCACAAAAACCCAGCAAAAACTCATGAGGGACTTACTAGCCAACCAGACAGTCCTTCAGTGCTGTGTTCTCCTGCCGACACTTCACCACCATCAGAAGACCAGTTTCTTGACAGCATTTAGTAAATGCTGGGGAAAAAAAAAACAACACAAACTAAATGGAAGTTAGAAAAATCACAATAGGTGAAAAAACCCTATGTGTAGGAGGTAGCAGACCAGATCTGATTTATTATTAATATAACCATAGTTGGCCTAGATTCTCATACTGCTTAAAAGGTCTTTGTCACTTGTTTAGTAACACCACTTTAACTGGGATTCTCCCCTCATCATGTAGCACATTTCCACACATACTGCTGTTGCTAATACTATTTCTGAAATTATTCTTGCAGCAAATCTATTATTCTTGCACCTGCTTTTCACATGATCTTCTCAGGGCAATCACCTGCATCTCTGGCATTTAAGAACAATGAAGTTGCTCCATGAAGTGAAAGTACCTGGTCTGTTTTAAGGATATTAAGACTTAAAAACAAGTCAGTGACATACTAAAACAGAACAGCAAAGTCATGGCTAAGGACATGGGATTTACCTGGGAGTAACTAAAATTATGCCTCATTGTTACCAGCACCCTGTACAGATATTTCACTGAATAATAACCCTAGATAAGAATTGGCTGTTATTTATATCAGGAGATATCAAACTGTTCTGTTCTAAGAGGTAATCAGCTACACTTAGCAGATGGAAAAGAGAGAGAAAAAGAGAGGCATGTGTACATGATCAACCAGAAGCCCGATCAAGAACAAAGTTCCCCCCTACTGCATGCCCTCCCAGAATTCCATCCATTTCCCCTCCTCTAAGGTCTTCCTGGTAGTGATTTAATATCTAGCAAATTTAGGGCATACAAAAAATTGTTATTTTCTTGCACATACTTAGCAAAATTTACAGCTAATCTAGAAACATCAAAACTTAATGGTACTACATCACACAACAGCTAAATCACATTACCTATGTTCAGTGTACAGGTACACCAAGACTTAAATAAACAAGAAAGAAGAGATTTGTGCCTATGAAGACAGCACTCCTGTCCTTTCCTCATAGCACATGCCCACTGAAATGGGCATTAAGCAATTGTGGACCTCAGTGGAACAAAATCCACCTTCTAGGATCCTGGACACTACTGGCAAGATTTTGAGAAAGTGATCCAACAGCTGCAGGCAATCCCTAGGTGAGATTAATCTGCTTGTCCACAGCTGTTATTAATTAGGCTTTCACCAAAATAATTTACAAGACAAAGTAGTGTTTGCTGAAAGTGTTGATGACAGATTTCAGATTCCTTATACTGCCAAACTTTGTGAAGAATTGACTTCTTACCTACTTCAAACATTATTTATTGATGAACACTTAAAAACCTTCTCCAACACAGCACCCAGCACTACACACTGGCAACTCCATCACAGCCTACATGAAAACCAAATGAAAGTGTACAGAAAATGGGTTTAAATTAACCAGTTAACTACCACTGTAATCTGTGCTCAAATGTATCTATTAACAACCACACCCAGTTTCTAAGATCTATGTGTTTTAGACTTAAAGTCATCCAAATGCACAAGCACAGCTTTCAGGAAACACCTGGACAGCTCAAGTTTACTAAGCAGTTTAAGCTCAGAACAAGGCAAATGTGTTATTAGGTTATCAGAATATTTCTTTGGTTTTCAAGGGTGAATCTGACATTTCTTCCATTCTTTCCTGGACTATTTATACTGACTGTTCCTACATCAGCATCTCAGAAAAATCATACCTATTAGTACATTTCTAAAAATGACCTTTGTTTTTTTTTTGGTGGGAAAAACATCCAAAGCTTTTGAAAGCTTTTGGTCTGTCTAGTTTGATTTATACTCTCTACAGGCACTTCTTAGAGTGCCGTGCTGAGGTTTTGGGTTGGTTTTTTTGTTTTTTTTTTTTGTAGTAGTAATCATTTTTTCTGGAAGCTGTGAAGTAAAAAACCACTGAAGACAACAGGAGGTCCCTCTCACTTGTTAACTCACCAGTCTTGATTGGTTAAAGGCGTGATGTCCCAGTGAACAAAAAAAGCTTGAACTGCAATTGCCAGCATTCCCTGGCTTCAGAAGGCCCTGCCTGTGGTACATGGCCAAGCACTGTTGCAAAGTGATAAAACTGCTTCCAGCTGTTTAGCTTTAACATTACTGATGCTTAACAACAGAGAAGAAGAAAGAAGGTTAAAGCATATTAGGCATCCTTACATAAGCACACGAAACTTGATTATCCATCTCTTCTGTTTGGCAGTCATGTAAGGAGTGCTAGACAGGTTTAGTTATAGACACATACCAGAAACCTTCCAGGAGTCTGGAGAATGTTTTTTTATTTTTAATTGTGCTTTGTCTTGCTCACAGAGAGGCAAGCATCAATCTCTTCACTCTCCTAACCAGTAACAGGACTCAAGGAAATGGCATGAAGCTGGGTCAGGGCTAGTTTAGGCTGGCTATCAGGAAAAGATATCCACCCAGAGGGTGGCTGGGCACTGGAGCGGGCTCCCCAGAGAAATGGTCACAGCACCAAATCTGCCTGAGTTCAGGAAGCATTTCAACAATGGTCTCAGGCACATGGTGTGATTGGAGGGTTCTGCGTAGGGCCAGGAGCTGGACTTGATGATCCTGATGGGTCCCTTCCAACTCAGCTTATCCTGTGATTCTACGACTCTTCCATGAAATGAAATGTGTCAATGCTGAGCAGCACAAACAGTGTTTAAACTACTCATTTGGAGAATAATGTCAGAAATAGTGCTCAGTAGTTCCAGATATCTCAAACCAAGAATTAATCTCCATGTTTGATAATCCTTACCCATTCCTCACTCAGACAAAACACCACAAAAGGAACAGATATACAGGATCTGCTTACAAACCTATTGTAATTTAACACTTTAGCAGCTGTGAGGGGTAATCAGAACACTAAAGAATCCAAACAAACCTCCTTCCTGATACACTGCACATTACAAAAAGAACACAACTGATCTTTTCATAATCTTGTGTATGATACTATCTTTGCGACTTTACGAAATGGCTTTCCATGACTTTAAAAGTTCATGCACTGATACATTTTCTTTCTTCCTGCAGGCAGCAAGCTACCAAAACAAAACCTCAGCAGCAAAACAAGAGGTAAATCTGGGCAAGTCTGTGAATTCATTGTGCACTGTAACACAAAGGAAAGCCATGTTTCAAACAAGTTATCCCCAATACTTCCAAACAGAAGCCAAATAAACTGAAGAACAGAGCTCAACACTGCAGAAGCGAAAATGCCTTGTTAGAAAGGGGAAAAGGGCTTGGCCTCCATCTAATCAACCCTTTGCCAAGGCTTTTCTAGGACAGCTACATATGTCCATCACTGAATGCTCTGTGCACAGACAAGGATAGAGCCACTACTGCGTCAGTGAGCTGCAGGTGCCTACCAGTTACCACGGAAACTGGCTACAGACCCCCCCTTCCACCTGCAGCAGTCATGGTTCATGACATCATATCTGACATAGGTCACCCCACAGGCTCCTCTCCATGCCACAGGCTCTGTCTAAGGGGATGCACACGGACCAAACATCTCTTCTCGAGGCTATGGCTCAGAGAGACTTCACTGAACACCTCAACACTGATTTGAGGCTGGATTTCTTCTTTATCTTTCATGAAGAAAGCTTTGCATTTCTGTTGCAAGGCAAATCCAAAATAAGTTTTGGTCACAGTTCAGAGAATTTTAAGTCTCATTGCATTTTGGCCATTACAGCCACATAGAGAGATTTTAACTACTAAAGCAAGCCTGCAATTTAGTACCTTTTCTAAATCAACCAAGTATGTAAGGCCAAAACGTATCTTTGCCAAGACAGAGGTCTGCTGTCAACTGAACAAAAGCTGGACAGCCATGTCTGAATACAGAGCAATTCAGTTTTGCCACTCACTACGGCATGCTGGCACGTGCAGAGGATCTGCATATGATGGGAAGACCACATTTTCAGGGACAGACAGGAAGGCTTTTTGGCTGAGGCCAGAGATGAATGAGTCCTTGCAAGGACTGACTCTTCAGCAGGGAGCATCTCCGGCCCTGAACAGCTCAGGGAAGCTGCTGAGTTTGGTCCCTGGCACCTCCAGACCTGCCCTGGATCCAAGAGCTGGGTTTCACTGGGTCTTCGTATCCCAACTTACCCACCTGAGAAAGCATGACACAAAAAACTAGGAAAAATTAGATCCTGACATGTCAAGTCACAGAAGAGAAAAAAAAAGCTTTTTAAAGCCTCCTTAATTTATCTATAAAGCTGTACAGACATGCATTTTTTAAATAAAAATCCCATTACAAGTCTTTCTAAAATTTCCTTCAGATACAGAATTATACAAATTATGTTGGAGGTATGAAAAGTTAGTTTTGAGTGCCCACCTTAGTATATTTGATGGTTGATTAAAAACTTCTTTAAGTTACAAAGCACTCTTCATTAAGGTCTCTCTGACAATTAGCTAGAAGGTTGACACAGTAAAGAACACTTTGTTTACAAAGATGTCTACAGTCCACACTAATCTTCACTGAAAAAAACAGTAAGAAGAATGATTTTCTTTAGTGTTTCTAATTGCTTTTTCCCCAACTCTGTTTTATGACTTTATGACAAGATAATATGAGAAGCAGATGGAAACTGACGTGAAACTGGCTAACAGCTCACTTATCACAGAATAAAGACTGGACAAATTATTTCCCTGTCTACTCAAGCAGTCAGACAGCCATATGCAATGCACACTAAAGTATTAACTTGAAAAGATCACACACATTACCAGAAAGCTGCAACAAAGTTGCTGGGGGTCCACCAACAGATGTCCTGGGACATACAAGTCCTAATTTAAAAAAATGAGATAAAAAGCCAGGGTCCTGCCCATTTTAACTTTAGAACATATTCATACGTTCAAGAAATACTTGCTCCTTATGACAAAAATAAAAAACTTGTAGGATTTTGAGTCAAAGGGACAAACCAACATCTGGCATAAGACACAGGCACAGCTCTGCAGAATACAGATGATGATTTTCTTCCACACCATTAAACCAGACAAGGTTAAATTTAACACTGTTAATCTCAAGTGTCTGCAGGACTACAAACAGTGGACAACAAAGACAAGGCATCATATTTATGACACAAGTGTTCATTATGTACCCTACAAAACCACTCCATACCCAAACAGAATTAGGCTGGTCTCTTCACTGTGCTGCATTCAAAATGAAATGGCTGAAAGGTATGTTCGACTGCTGAAGTTTCAGTTATGTGTATGTAAAGGAAAGACTTCATGAAAAAAAAAAAACTGTTATGTCCTGCCCCAAGCTTAAAAACAAACTGAAAGTTGTGGGGGGTTTCTTGCAATTTAATACAGAGGAATAATCAGCCTCAGATTATATTTGTAGCAAATTTCTAAAGGATTTTTTCTCTTTACTTTAAGTATTTTAAAATAATAGATAGTTAATTATTTCTTCCTCCAAACATCAAAGTCTTCCCATGTGCAAAGTAAGAGAAGAATAAAAAGTGGGACTTATCTCCAGACAATCAGCTGCATGGAAACTGTGTTGATATAACACCAAGGAATCATCCTCATTATTTTCAATGTATGAACTGTTTGTAGTGTGAAGGCTATTTCTGAAAGTTCATTTTTTGCAGATTCAGATTATAAAAATACTTGGCACTTTCCTATTGCCTCATATTGTGAAGTGTTGTACATTTCATATAATGTTGGAACTGTAGTTTTATCAATTATAAGTGTGCATCTATTTTGCAGATGTGCTTGTACACAAAATAAATGAAATATTCCCCATTATCAAGATAAATTGATCCTCTCAGGTCTGGCTCTCGTTTATTTAAAGACTTTACAATTTTACTACTTAAGAGAAAGTCCTACAGAGGTGTTATCTCACCATTTATATTTTCTCAACACTTATGATACTGCTATCACACTCTTAAAATAAGAAAGAAAAAAACCCAACCAAACTAGCTCGCATCATGATCCAGACCAGACTTATTCCAGGGTAGGTTTTTTCCCCCTACACAGGAGGAAAAAAAAAAAAAAAAAAAGAAGTTTTGTCCAGTGTTTGGGTCATTTCTTGGGCTGTACCACTGAGTGGAGAAAAGATGCCCAAATAACAACGAGGATTTGGGGACAATAGTAGAAGGAGGAGGAAACAGTTCCCTTTAAAATATAAACAAGGGCAAAATTTTAAAAACCTATATTTGTAAAATGTATACAGAACCATTAATTGATCCAAAACATTACCACCGACATTTTTAAGGGTAGTTATTATGCTTTTAATTTTGTATTAAATTATGATTCATTAGCTCGTTACTTTGAAGATGACTCGGTATGCACAGAACAGATTACTGGTGCATTTAATGAGCCAGAGGAAGTAGTAGCATGAACATGAAGAGATTGCTTTACATTGTAGAGTACGAGCTATTTGATATTTTCAACACGGTACAAAAGAAAGCTTCTCTGTAGATTGCTCATGGTTCAGTTAACATCACTGAATATCTAATACCTCCAACTCAATTAATTCTCACCTGATTAAGATCAGTCTGATATTCAAACTAAATCATCTCTCCAGTCAAGTAGAAATCAATATTTCTGATTTTACTTTTAAATTACAACAACAAATAAAATACATGCATCGTCAGTATGCTAGGAGTAGCTTTCCTATTCTAGCATTCTATGGCATGCATAACACAGCTGATTAAAGAATTATTCTAATTTGAGCAACAATATATATAAGGCAGATTAATTTGAATAGGAGATAGCATGAAATAATTAAATGCATCTTATATAGGGCAAAGAGAAAATTGACATAAAATAACCTTAGTTCTTTCAAGTGAATCTCTGTTATCAGATCAAATACTTTGTCTCTACAAATATTCATTTGCTGTAACATAAAAATCATATACTTTACATTTTCCTGCTCATCACCAGCCCCCCAAAATCTGCTCCATTTCAGCTTCTTTAGCTGGAGGCATCTGTCCTAGGAGAGATGATCAATACATACTAGCACACAATACAGGACTGGGGAGCAGAGAATCCCAGGAGTTCAGGAATTTTAAGGAAGGGATATTCATCCTCCTGGCCAATCTTTTCCAGGGCACTCTCAGCATAGAAAGGCAGCTTTATATTAAAGTACCGAGTGCAAACAGAGGATCTCACAGCAGATCACAGCATCTCTGTCACTCCAGAATGTGGAAACCTCCCTCATCTTGTGACTGAGGTCAACATACAGCATGAAAGAATCGTCAGGAAGGCAAAGACCACAACTGTGATCTGCAGAGAAAGAATGTTTCCCAAAAAACCCAAGAAACTGTTTGTCTAAACACAATGCTTTGGGATAAAGAAAGCACCTTATCAATATCCTAGAAACAAATCTGAAGACTTTACTTTAGGGGACCTTTAGAGATGAGAAAATAACACACTGAATTCAAAGAGCCTATTTGTTCTGTACACCATCTTTCTCAGAAGCCACTAATAGCTGCTTTAAAAAAATGTGTCAGAAAGTGTACGTTATGGAAAATATCTTCTCAAGTGAAGTTTCTTCCTAATCCACATCAACTGTAAGCTTTGCTTATACTTTGAAGCATAAAGTTCTCACATGCCCTTCAAAACCCTTAGGATGCCTTACATGGTGGGTCTAAATGCACAAGCACCCAAAAGATGAAAGAGGGGAAAATCCTTCTGAAACCAGAAAGGTATATGCTAGCCTGGATTCCCTCAACATCTATCTGCCCTGGCCCACTCAAGTCCTGCTAGACTCCCAACTATTGCAATTGTAGTTATTTGTTCCATACCATGCGTGCTTTTTTTCATTAGCAGGTTTTCAAAATCCTGCTGCAAAAATTAATTGGCCTCAAAGTATCTCTCAGCTGGATACAGAAACAGGCCAGAGCAGTAGGGAGCAAAGGCACTGTACATAGATCAAAAATGTTTGAGAGTCAGTTGGGGATTTTTTCAGAACATCCAGTTACTCATTCTGTAAATGCCACCTACCTGCTTAGGAACAAGAGTCTCCAAAGTTTTCATGTCCTACATATATTGATATTACAAGGATCTAGGTTTGGTCAACTGCTTACAATGGGCTTTTTAAATCAATATAGGAAATCAATGGCTTATTTAAATGTCCTGTTTCAAAAATTATAAATTTTTTTTTAAATTTTGGTTTTTTAAAACCACAATACCACAGCAGTTCTGAAAACTGATGTAAAGCACACAGAGGTCCTCCAACATCTGTTAATTCAAATCAGAAGTCATTGCTCAGCTGCTGATCTTTTTATTACAGAAATATTAGCAGGGTTTTTCTTGTTTTTAAACACAACAATCATTAAAGACAGAATTTATGGGGAAAAAAAAAGACGATCTTAAGAAACTACCATCAAGGAACGATGAGCACATTCACAAAAGGCACGAACAATGAAGATACAGTCCCATTTCCATGTGATGCAGAGGCTTGTGCTGGGGGAACCCCTCTCACCAGACCCACTACACATGTTCTGCAGTTCAAAATTTGCTACCATTCAGACTGAGGATTGTGTTTCCAAGAAGCATAACCAGAAACCTCAAGCAACAGCAGAGATACCCTTCTGTCTGTCCCAAATAACCCACACTTATCCACAGCAGATTGTTGGACCTTTTCTTTCCAATTTTATAATAAGCCCCAAGAAACAGAGAATGGAACTGAAAAACAAAGTTTAAGAAAAAGAATAATTGTTTTGTTTAAGAAAAACATATAAAACAAGATGAGGAACACAGCCAAACACAGTAATTCAAGCCAACCCAATCAGTTCAACTAACAAAATCCAGACAAATACTTAGAAGTATTAACAAAAATATGTCAGATTAAAGTAATTAAGAGTTTAAAAAAAAAGTTCTGAAAATAACATACACATGCAATTTCAGGATACTTTCAGGAGCATTTAGTTCTGCCATTAGGACAAGGACAGGTCAGCTCTGCTCATTCTATGTCCTGCACATATGAGATCTGACCAAAATGTCTTCTTGGGGACAAGGGTTGGAAAGACTAAAGTTAGTTTTCAGTTTAATATGAATACTGAATGCACACATGAAACTTGACTAGGAAAAGTGTTTTCCTAAGACTCACAGAGTCAGAAAAGAACATATACCTTAAAATGTCAGGCAGTACTTTCCTGACTATTGCTAAATGATTAAATACTGTGGAAGACAGAATTTATTAGCAACATACATTTATGTCACTTGGATTTCTATAGAACTTGGACTTTAACAGCAAAAAGAGCTTTGGCAGAGACGATACAGAGAAATGTCTACTTGTTAGTTTTGGTGCCATAGACCTGATCTGATCTTGACCTGATCTGATCTTCCATCCTGGATGTACAGCTTTGTCAGCATTTTCTGTATGCATGAGTATATACACCTACCTACATGTGTGTGTGTGCACATTTTGCCCCAAATACACAGAAATCTAGTATACTGTCATATTTTTTAAGCAAATTCCAGGAACCCAGCTCTATAAGAGCTACAAGACAAGTCCTCCTGCTTTTGACTAAGCAAGACAGGCAGAACACAGCAGTACACAGAAGAGTTATCTCCTCAGAAGACATTCAAGACTGGAGAAATAGCATGAGCATCACTACTATGTATAAGGCTTTACAGCAATTGCTTTGTCAGTCAAGGCATATTTAAGTGCTCAAAGATGACAATCTGCTGGGCTATGCAGGCAGATTTTTCCAGAGAAGCAGACCTCCTTTTCTTCCTAGTGAAATAACAAAAAATCTACCCTTTTAAGCCAAGTAAGCACATTGCTGTGAAGCATTTTATTTGGGTAAATCATGATCTGTCCACTAAAGAAACCTGCTTGAGGAATGTTCTTGTCAAGCAGAAGCATTACCTTCTCTATAAGGCTTCAGGTAAAGCATGCCCAGCAAGCACAGCCACCTGGTTAAACTGCACTCATTTTAAACAACTGTTTCCTTTAAAACTGACTTGATCTAATTTTCCTCCCACCCTGCAGTAAGTATCCCTGACATCAAGTGTTACCATACCAGGCGCTGGAAGAGGCAGAACTGGAACAAATGCAAGTTCCCCCATGGCTACTGTCTGTCACTGCCTGCTTTTATATAAACAAGTGCATCCAACTTGAGCTGCGCAGAGCAGCCTCGCCACTGCTTATCCTCCCGCCTCCTTCGGGAGCGGCCGAGCTACCCAGGGACAGCTGAGAAGTTTGGATAACAGATGATTTAAAGAAACAACATCCCCTCCCTCTGTCCCACAGCGACTGACTCTTTAGTTGAACTCTAAAGGCAAAATGTATCTATTTCTCAAAAACAGAGCCGCACGGAGTGGAAGAAGTAACAGTAATGTCCTTCTACCACACGGTGGGGGTAGAGCAGGGCATTTATGTAACTCCTGAGGAGGCATTTGCCCAGCTATTCCACCACGACACCAGCTCTCAGGAACACCACGCTGTGTCAGGGACTCTTCCTTTACCCCTGCCAGTTCAATTTAATGGACATCCAAAACTACCTATTTTACTCTGAGCTCCAATACCGAAGGTTGCTGGTAGCAGTAATAGTAGTTCTCACTCTTCAAATGAAACAAAATATTCTCTAAGCAAAAGTGAAACTGGTTCCAGAGCTCCAGCTGGAGGGTGAGGGTGAGATGGGGCACACAGAATAGGGTCAAAATCTCAGGTCTTTTGAGTTTATAGAATATTCCCAATATATAGAATATAAAATATTTATACAGTTATTAAAAGAGGAAGTTACTTTCCCTCACGGGTCACAATTCATCCCCAACCACTGTTCCAACATCTCCAAAACAGTTATCATGTACTTACCCTACATTGCAGTAAATGTTTAGTCTCTTTTTTCAAAAGTGACTAGCCATAGGCTAGTGTGGAGGTACGAATTCTTCACCGTGGAAGAATTCCTGCTGAATGAGGTAATACTCAGTGCTAGTAAGGATGACAAAACCAAAGTGAAAATTTTCCAGGAAAAAAATTCTGCTCTGTCCATATTTGGAAGTGAACAGTGAAGAGTGACTCAACCCCTGCAATTGTGGCCACAGTGTGATAAAGTATGTAAACTTACTTTTTCAAATAAAATTGCATCACTGACTATGGAGGCATTTAGAAATTTCAGACTACCCTGTTCATTTCATGATTTTGAAGAGATGACTTTAAACCATGTGGCAGGAAATCACACTATCAAAACCCAGCAATATCTGGAAATTTGGTAGTAATTGTGTAACATTCATCTTTCATCTTTTGTAAAATGTTTTACATAAAGGACTGCAATAACCAGGTACATTTCTTCAAAGTAAAAGTTGTAATTTTGAAGACAATAAAATAACATACTAGTAGGCAGGGGATTTACAAACAATCTTTGATAAAATCTACCAAGCAAAACAAAATGCACCAGAAACTAGGTATGAAAATCCTTCAAAAAAGAGAAACTGTTTTGCGGTGTAAAGCTTAATAGGCAAATGGCATAAAAATCTGTGTAAGAACATTGACTTTAGTAGCACAAATCCAGGTGTAGTTTGGTACATTGAAGTCTCAGGGACACCACTCTACCCTCTGAAAGTTGATTACACTGTGCTCCTGAAGCTGTATGCAGAGGGATTCAAGCTTGGCAGGAGAGTTGTTTAAGTGCATCTATTCTGCCTGCTTCAATTATCTTGTTTCTGATGTATAAATGTTCTAGAGCATCAACATAAAAATACAGCATCAACAGATGATGAAAGAAACAGCAAAAGTAATCACCAAGATGTGGTTTCCATTTTCAGAATAACAACATAACTCTTACGAATTTATTTAGCAGCTGTTCAAATAAGTATGTTAACAGTGCATCTGCTACAAAATCATTGGCAAAGGAGATACTAGAAGTTAAGACAAGAGGATATGTACATGTAGCTCCAGTTCAGAAGCCATTTGTCACACCTTTTCCTATGGCATGATGATACTTCCAATGAAATACCACATGCCTATCCAAGCAATCAAGAACTACCGGTTTTGTCAACTGCTTTCTAAAGGAGGAGACTAAGTTTATTTCTAACACATTCAATCACAGACCAATATCGAAGGTTCACCCTGCTGTAAGACTAGATGTGACAGAAGACCTTTCTAAATTACTCTGTGGCAGCTGAGGACACAAGAATCTGAAGAAGTATTCAGCAGCTGGGACATGAGCAGAAACTGATTGAGGGTCCTGGTGCTACCATTACAAGCCCCTGTGACTTTGTCTTCTGTTTACTCAGGACTGAAAGTAAGGACCTTTCCTGGTAGAGACTTCAGTGCTATGACTGGTTGACTGTGAGTACATTCTCCACTGGTACAATGAAATTAAAAATAACCTAATCTGGCTAAAAATCTTTCCTTAATTTTCTGGGTTTTGAACTAAATGAGTTTTACTCACTGAATGCAGATGTACACATGCCTCTACCACCACAGATTTGTCAGCATGTAAGTTTTTTCCAAAGACTTGTCTCACCTTTATTCTGAAAGAAGAAAAAAAACATCCAAAAGCTAGCATATGTTGTATTAATGTAAAACCCCTAGAGGGCAACTAAGCTTCAATTTCAACCTGCATAAATATTCAGCTCCTTAACTAGTTTACAGATTATGTAAACTATTTCCTTCAACCTTGGTTTTTTTTCCCCCCTCGTTTAAAAGAAATGAATCCTTTTCATTCTCAAATCACATTATTGCTGCCTATTTAGTGTAAGTTAATCACAACTGCCCAACCAGGGACTGAGTCCTCAACCCAACAAAGCTCAAATGTGCGCACAAGAGAACAATAAAGAAAACACATGCAAAGGCTTCATTTAAACAAAGACAAAAAACAAGCACATGAAAGTCTGAAATCACTTTCTTTGCATTAAAGACCTTTAACAATACATCTTGTTTATTATTCAGCTTAGTATTAATTTATGACATGGCATCTGTTTTTTTGTTCAGCAGTCTGGTTGCAAGTCTCAAATTTATAAAGCGAAGTTTACACTGTTGGGATTATTTGCCTGTTTTCCCCTACATACCAAGATTTCAGCCTTATATATTTGGTGATCAAAAAAAAAAAAAAAAAGTGATGAAATAGGAAACAAGATGTCAAATTATGAAAAATAGTTTCATTTAGATTTTGGTCTTTAGCTGGAGTCCGGGACTGCTGCCAGTGGTGAAAGGGAAAAAAAAAAAAAAAAAAAAGGAAAGTAATTGGAGCCATAAAAGTAAAAAGCCTACATTCAATTACAAGTGCTCTTCCCAAATTTTAAATTGGTAACCAATGTCCAGCTGAGCCTTGTTTGCCATGAAGCAGCAGGCAGCAACTGCCTTTCCCCTACTGGATCAGATCTTGTTGGGAGCTGAAAGACACTTACTATCCTGCCAGTCCACACTTGCACAGAACCTGCAGACACATTGATGCCTGATGTTAGAGAAGGCACTAACAAACCAATGGGATTCCCAAGACATGGAAGCAACCAGAGATAGACAGGAAAAAAACAGCTCAAAGGAATCCTTAGGAAAAGCTTGCAATGTCCAAGGGTTTCTACAAGGGTTTCCAAAGGTTTTGCAGGAGATCAAATACCCAAACAAAAATTGATAGGACTGCCATCCTTGCTTTGTACATATCAATGCAATGTTGCATATGCTTTGATCATGACAGTTCTCCTTCATTTATGGTCTTATCTCCATTTACATGTCTGAACAGAGACTAAGAATGACTACCAGTAGAATACACTTTACCTCATTTTAGCCACCCAAAATTTCCATATCCCACCCAAAGCTGATTCTGAAAGTACTTTCCTGTCCTTGTTGCCTTGAGCCTTGACAAGGAAGGGGTAAAGGGTCAGGGAAGAGATACAGAGAGAAAGGACTACAACTGGGATGAGATGTCTCCCATCCTACATGATTTAACCAAAAATCAAAGGAGGAGTTTGAGGAGCTGACATAAGTCTCCAAGGGTGTTCTGCTTACAAGGGTCTCTTCTCTGAAGACTGCAGAAGAGGATGAAGTAGCTTCTATCTCCCTTGAGCTTTGAAAGATTGCAGAAGGGAGAAGAGGAAGGCTAGACTCTGTCTCTCACTCAGATTCATCCCTTCTGGTTGCTTGAAATACAACAAGCTTTAGGTGCTCATTCTGACTTTTTTGTCACAAGTTCAGCCAAGGCTTAGACACCAGTTAGTTGACAACTGTTAGTACAAAAATGCCCAAGTAAAATGTTGTTGTACAATCAGTTCAGGCCTGGACACACAAAAGACTGTAAGTACAAGATCTCTTTATAACACAGTAGAACCCAGACATCAGTGTATCAACTTACAATCAAACTTAAGACAGTGACTATATTACATTAGAAACAAGAGGAATCTATCTGCTTCACACAAAAGAATCATAGTCACTGTAACAATTTACTGCTTATGTGAAACATATCTGGCTGGACCCAATACCACAACCCAAACATTGTTACCTTTAAGTACTTCTAACACATTTCACAGAGGCAATTATTTCTTCTCTTTATTACAGTGGCTGAATTACTTTCAGGCAAGTCAAGTCACTGCAACTCAAACATCAGGGCCACAGAGATCTGTAACATCAGGTCTGGAACAAACAGCACTGCATTGAAACCACTGCAGAAAAGAAAATTGTGAGACCAGAACTGTTCATCTGGTAGGAGAAGGTAGCCAAAGCAGAAGTTCACAACTCTTAAATATCTTCCTCCTATAGAAGTGCAAAAATTTTTTTTTGGGGTTGTAATTTACTAAGTATTCTCTGTCCAACAATGAAGGTTGCTAAATGGTTTGTGCACAGTCAGTAAATAATATTTGCATGAATTTGACAGCAGAGTGAAGAGGACAGATTCCCTCAACAGTATTTTGGTTTAAAATGCTGAACTTTAATAGTGATTTAACAGATGGAGCATATTTTTTCCACACCATTCTCACTACCAACAAAGGACTCAAAACTTCCTCAAGCTGTTTGTAATGTATAAAATAAAATACAAAAAATCACCATACATACATACATGAATATGCTTTTTCATTTCCCTAAATTTGGAACAGTTTTCAAAAGTATGGGGACACCTCTATTACACAGAAAAGGCTGAAGAACCATTAATACTATTACTCAACTGTCATGAAGCATTGTTACATGTAGCTAATATAAAATATTTTAAACATAGGACTTTTGATGTAAGTCACTGAAGACACCAGAGAAGCTGTGAGCTCTTCTAGCTCCCCATTAAAGATTAGTTAATTACTAATCTAATCTTAAGTTATACAACCCCAAACGGTACACCATTCTTTTATATTCCTCTTTTCCATGTTCTGTGGAAAGCAATGGTAAATTTCTGTTCATTAACTAGATATATGCTGAAGCCTACATTTAACATAAAAAAAAAAAAACCTAAACAACTCATAAAAGACATGCAAAGAAGCACAAGGAGGAAATCAGGACAGATCAGAAATTACAGATCAGAAATTAGATTATTTACACCAGAGAAAAAAAAAAGAGTTTCAACATCAGCCTTATGAATCATTCTGACTGGGCTGTCAGAGTCACTGTAGAAAATTATCACCTCAAAGGCAGGAAAAAAGTAATGAGCAACAAAGTTTGAAGTTGCAGACTGTAGTCACTCTTGTTTACTGGACAGAATTGTCTTCAACCTGAAAGCATGAGTTCTCTCTGTGAATTAAAATGCCATTTTAACATCACAGCATTAAAGATTTTGGGGGCTTGTGTTTAAAATTCTTCATGCTCCTGAAAACAATTCTGGAATCTCAGGATTCAACACCTTCCTTAAGCCATTTTGGGGACTCTGATAGAAATAGTTTTCCAGGATGGTTACTGAATAAGTCTTTCATTTTTCTTTTTCCCTTTTTAACATAAATCAGATCATCCTATTTCTTTTGTTTAAAGTCCTGCTTTTATTTAGATCACTGTCAGGAATCTGTCCGATGTCTGAGAACACAAATTGCTTGATATACAATGAAAAGTTAGTTCAGGCATTAAATCCCCCAAAAAAATTAGAAAGCAAAAAGCATTCTTTGAATGGTAAAACAGAACTAAGCACTGAAACAGGCTATAGTAGCTGAAACATTAGCCAGATTACAGGACAAACATGGGCATACTAGGTATGCCCCAAAAGAAGATGATGGTCCAAAATGTCTTCCCAAAGTCCTTTGCAGACCTGCAACTCTTTAATGCTTAATAAATGTGCCCCCCAAGGGCACTCAGGTTTGATGAAGATTTCACAGAACTGAAGTTCATGCTTTTGAACCATAGTTAGACCAGTCTAGATTGCATCAAGGAGTCCTACTTTCAACTCTCTCTTTCCACATTATACACTTTCTGTACATTTCCCACATATTAAACCATAGCATTCAGAAGTTCTTTTTGCAAACATTAGCTATGTCTCCCTAAAATAACTTTTCAGAAGTCTGACAGTTACAGCCATAGGTGAGATTACATCTCAAGCCACAACTTTGCAGTGCTTTATTTTCACCAACTTCACAAGCATTGCATTACCGCAAAGAGCATGGGACATTTCTGTCACCAGGAAACAAAGCAAGACCTGTATCAAGCCTGGCGTGCAAATGTAGCAATAAATTTTTGATTTTGTGCTTCAAAAAGGACTATTTAAGCATCCCTGAAATAAGTTGTTGATCTGAAAGCTTGAAGGGCATTATTTAGTGTATATTAAAGAGGATGGAAAAGAAGAATAACTAGAACCTCTGTGGGAGATTCCAGGTCACAGCCAGAAAGAAAGAAATCTAAAAAGTGTACAACATTATGGGTGATAAAAGTAATACACGGAGATCCTGAACTTGAATATCAGAAGCCCAAAACAAAAAGGCATAAAAGAACTTAAAGAAAGACTTAAAGAAACCTTTCCTTAAACACATTATAGGAAAAAGGTAAGAAGGCAGATCTCTTAATACCATAATTAAAGTCCCAAATTCCCTACAACCATTTCAACTCCTTCCCAGTACAATGGATAAATACTAAGAGAAGGATCTGTTCACTCCATCCAAGAGAAATTTTCATGTACAGGTCTTCTACATTTCCTTCTTCAAAATTCCTTTGCTACTCATTATCCCATCAGAATGACTACCTTCCCTCCTTTCCATGACTCCTTTCAAATCCTTTACAAGTATCTCACTCAACTCTAGGATACAGCAGCTAAACTGCTTTTCTTGTTCCCTGATCATAAATTTAAAGCCTCAACCATACCCCCAAAGCTCTGTACAGTTCTAGCATTTCTTGATCATCCCCTTTCCTATCCTTTGACCAGCTCTGCAGCTCTTGATTCCGCTTCCAAAACACCTCTTGCCTTCTGTTACATGATTACACTTCCTGTAGAGGTATCCACCCTGATTTGAGGCAGCAAATGTTTCAGGTGCTCTTTTCTGCAGGACCGTTAAAAATAAAATTCAGAGGGATGACAATACAGCACAAGTGACCTTTCAATACTGTAGCCTTTACCCTCTTCTTAGGCATCAGATCTTTAAGTAAAACACTCTTCAGAGCACAAACCTCCCTACTCTTTTTCTCTGCAGCACCAGAGACAACTACTGGAAAGCATTTGCAACAGCAACAAAACTAAATTTGGGGGTGGGAAAGAGGGGTATTATTTTTTACTGTTGTTATTAAAAGGACCTGAAAAATAATGTACAAAAACATAGTTTTATTCAGCAACAACATTGTCTCTACCATAAAAAAACCACTTGTGCATTGTCAGTGTTGTTACCATAGGACCCATTAACTACTACATCAAAGAATAAGTGCTAGAGGGACAACTCACTCAGTTTGAACTAAGCAATCTTTGGAACTACTGTTCTACACGTAAGAAGAAGTTTAAAATGTTTTCATCCCAAAACAGAGTAAAACTTTGAAATTTCATTTTAGTTTCAATTTTGTTTTCAGAAAACAATGAAGAACACTTAGACCAAAAAGCATGAAGAATACTTAGAACACCACATCTTGATGAAAGTGTGTGCAGTTGCCAAACAATATTTCAACTTTGCATTCTCTTATTGCCTCATAAGACCTGTGATTCCTGCCCCTTTTTTTTGACTGGTTCTGCTGAGTTGTAACATTCTACACAAAGATATGTACAACAGGTATAGATCTCCAACATACAGGAGATCAAAACTACAACTCTCATAATCCACTGTCTCATTAAATCAAAACATATTAAGTAAAATCGCAACTCCTACTCTGATTTCCATCTAGTATTAATTCCTGTTGAGCTTCATTTCAATTTTTGAGGTTTGGATAAGCAATTTTCTTTGGCAAATACACTTGTCAACTTCATGTGTTTTCTAAAGAATGGACAGAAGCTTTCCCCTATCACCTTATGCTGAATACAAGGTCAAATATATTGCTTTTGGGCTGCCTGAATGCTCACTATTTATTGTATTTCTGAATTCACAGAAGCAACATTTTGACCAAACTAAGTTTTATTTTCCACTGCTGAACCTAATAGTACCTATACAACACATTCTTGACTTCAACAGCTGAAAAATAACCTATTTTCTGTGTGAAACTAACTCCAGGGTAATAGTAATAATTCATACACAACATAAATATTTATACACAGGCAATGAGAGTAAAGCATGACCTCTTAAATGTATTAAGATTTCTTTACACTGAGTGCTAACAGTGTAACGGTTGAATGTAGTATCTAAGAGGGGTTTATAATGTAAAATTTCAGAACAACGACTTCGTATATTGTTAAGGATAGGCAGCTAAAGCAACAGATACTGTAAGTCACATGAACTGCTATTGCTCTGTCCACCTACGCCACAGTAACACCTCACTGTAACACTCTAACACTGCACCCATAGGTTATCACCACCAGCAATCCAACAGATGCAAAAAGCCCGCACAGAATCCCAAGTTTGCGCTCACTTGCTGGTAATGACTGACACAGAAGAATCAAAATGTGTCAACTGGAAAAGAAAACTATGAGATCAGCAAACACCGTATATGACATCTGGGAAAAGGTATTAGCGGCTGCAACAGCAGTCTCACCCTTTTTTTGGGAGAAGAACTTGACCATGTCTCCTGCACTATGGACACTCCCCTCACTCAGTTCCCTAAAGACTGATCTAAATACCATCAAATACCCCAAGATCATTAGATACAGGCAAGGTTGCATTTCTCTATTTCTACAGTTTGTCCCAACCTTGCACCTCACCAGGACCCTAAGACACAAAACCAGCTATTCAACCTAACACTGCAGACTGCACTAGCGGAGAACTGGAAATAATTAAAACTCATAAAAGGCATATACATCAAAGCTACCATCATTCCTGAAAAAACAACTTTGGAGAAACTATGATAGAGAAGAGACTTTTAAACTTTTCTCATCAGTGGGCAAAGAATTTCCAGGTACAGAAGTCGAATGAAGACAGTAACAATGATTCAGCTTTAATGGGGAATTTGTCAGGGAGTAGTAATATGACTAAAGTGTAGAAACAACTGATGATTTGGATGCTTAATTTCAAGTTCAACTCTTCCAACAATCCAAGAAATGATACAAAAGGACAAAGGCAATTAGTGTTTTTCTTTCCTTACATACAACTAAAGTATTCCCATTCTGCAGATGTTAAAACACATGAATCCAGTCTGGAAGAATAGTTTTCCCCCTAGAACCGGATTACCAACTGAACACCATAATACAATAACTGCATCTCATCATAAGAGCTGCAAAAGAAGCAAACCTACTATTCAACTTTCATCAGCTTGGTGAGTGCTCTTGTCAAGGATGTTGCTACCATGTACTACAGTAATCCAAAACCACACAGGCATCTTTTATTTAAACCAGCATTTGTTAAGAACATGTAATTAATCTGGGCTACATTAATATATTTATGCTGGACAGGGAAATCAATTTGAAATTCAGGATCTTAGCTGGAAACCAGTAAAATCTGTAACTTGAGAAAAGCAAATTTAAAGACTGGACAAAACACAGGCAACACCTCTTGTGGTTCTCATCAATGAGCTCCAAACTACCAATACCACTTTAATATCTATACATAAAAATCTCTACCAGGTAAGAGAATCAAAATCAAAACAGGGCTTGTAAGATATGGCAACCTGGCTGAAATTGATATTCATTAAAGTACTCTTTGCATGAATAGGAGCATTTGGACTCTGTGGTCTTTATCAGAGCCCCAGCTGGTAATGGTTGAAGGTTAATGCCTTACCCCATTCTGTTCAATTTTCTGTCCTAATTAGTCCTTTAAATCTATAGCTGTGAGCACCAAGTGTCTGTGCTCAAAAGAAACTAATTAATGCTAGCAAATTAGATCAAGTCCAAAGATCCAACAGCCAAACTCTTAAATGCTCCTTGTTAATAGGAAGTGTAGCTGTCAATAACTGCTGTTGGTGGCTATAATGAGGCCTCTTTCTTTCACTGAAAGTGATTTCATTTCTCTTTGTCCCTGTAAAAGCTGTTCCTTTCCCTAATAAATAAAAAAAATTTAAAAAAATAAAAACCCCACACAAGTCAGTTGCAGTGGTAAAGCTAGCAGCAGTCTGACCCATTTCTTGTCATCAGCTGGGTTGAAATGACATGGATGGGGGTAAGAACAAAAATAATCAAACCAGGCAAGTTCCCTCCCTAAACATTTTCTTCAAAGCGCTCAAACTAGTTAGAACACTACCATCAAGCAAGACAATATGCCCTCATATTTCTTTCCTATAAATTAGCTTAGGGTAGTTAATGCTGTTACCATTCACTCAAACAAACAAACAAACACACACAAATCTAGAATCTCATTTCTTCAAATTCTAATTTACATATAGCTGTTCTCTCTGTTTAGTTTGTTAGAGCAAAGCTCAATATACCATAATCCCTCTAGAGATTGTATTAATTCACATAGTTAAATGTGATGAGAGTTAATGTTCATTGGAAATATATAGCACAGAATAGTTTTTTCCAAAATAAAAACTGTTGTCTGCAAGTAAGAACACCATATAAAAATTCAGCATCTTACTCTCGAGGAATGCAAGCCAGAAAAAAAGCTCATAGCAATTTACTACCAGTACTAAATATAACTGTACACTATCAAAACATCTAAAATAATTTAAATAACTGACAACTGCACAACACATAAAACATAATGTAATATCAATAATTACATATAGGGTCATGTGGTCACACATGATATTACTATAATACACTTCAATATTCAGATAACAAATACAGCGACAGAGGACGACAGTTCTCCATTCTCCACCTGAAGTTTTATTGCTGAATTGAAACAATGTTCTCAAATTATACTAACTTTCCTCTCACAAAAATGGAGTTGCAGATAATAATGCAGCTTTTTTTTTAATCCTCCTAAGAGAAGGCTATATCTGTGGTCATGAAAAAACTGTGATTCTTCCATTGTAACCTCTCAAGCTTTCCACCAAGCTTTGAATAATATGCACATAAGCATATGTAAGCAATTTCTCATCACAGCAGCTCAATTTAAAAAAGGTACCAGTAGCTGTCATGTTAACTCATTGATTTTTATCAGTCACTTCATCTTTTTGCTTTGGTCAATTAGAAGATCACTGTGTTCCCAGATACTCCTAGGAGATGTGAACTTGAAAAAAAAAATTGTAAGGACTATATTTTCACAAGGATGTAAAGTAGATGAGTGAAGTTCAGCTGTAAATGGTGATTTTAGTTTTAATTTGCCATAAGACAAGAACAGTCATCAAAATTCTTAAGCACAGCTGTCATGTAATTTCCCTCTACTATCAGTCTTAGCAACTTCTGATGCCAGAACTGTAGGTACCAACAGGTTATTCCTCCCCCAGCATTCAAGAAGGGTTGGCAACAATTAACAGAACTCAAGTCTGCAATACCAAGGAAAGTAAGCAACATCAAGCACAATTTGCTAAGGATTTCACACGTTTCACTATCTGCATTTCTGATAGGAAAGTATATATAAAAAGAATGGGTTTTTTAAGAAGGAATATCTAAAGGTGTGCTTGGGCATTTTAAATGTACAGCACCACATGTAGCTCAATCAGATATTTCTTTGGATTTATGGACCTTGCAATGTCAGGTGTAAGGGTCACGGTCTAGAGCAGGTGGCCCCTACGGGGACAGAGATAATGACAGGACTGTTGAGTAACTGCACATTATCAAAACTCTGGATGACACTGGTCATGCTCAGCTGTAGAGAAGCCTGCAGTAGTGTTGCATCCCATCATCTTCACTAAGTATCAACATGAGCCCTGAGGAGGAGAGGGCTAATGGGAAATCTGGAGAATGGGAGGAGGATGGTTGCTTGGAAATGTCCTTTTCCAGCCACACTTTCCAAACCTTTTTTAAAGCCCTGCCAAGGAACATGAGATTTTTTTTTTCAGCAATGTAACTCCAGTTGCTTTAATTAAACAGCCTCTACAGACAACAGAACCAACACAACAGTGTTCTCCAGTGAAGGTCCTCAACTCGGTACAAATAGAAATAACTTCCTTGTGGCTCTGTCATAAAAATTTTAAAATAGATTAATAATGTTTTTAAAAAGGACAGAACAACTTGTCATCTTGATCAAACAGATGTCTCCCACAATAAGCTTAAAATAAGAAATGGCTATATCTACTTCACTGTTTTTCTAATGGCAGAACCGGGCTGAGTTGAACTATCTGTCCCTGCAGTGACCCTGAAAACAATGTAGGTCTATTTCCTATGGAATCCTTCAATCTTACAAAGGAGCCTCAGTTACAGAAGATGTCTGCAGGTCCTCTTTGTGACCTTAAAGGCCCAAATCCAGATGATGTGACAGTAACAGACAACAAAATTCAGAGAAAAGAATTTCAGAACTTAAATCCCTTATCTCTGGAGCAAGTTGCTCTTTTCCCAGAAAAAAAAAAAAGGTCGTGAGGTTTTGGAAGGTGGGCAGAAATGCTTTACAATACAACAAATACAAAAAAATCTATGATAAATATAATACAGAATTAATTTCATTACTGACTCTGTGATCTAGTAATTTCTTTTGGGGATCTCAATTCAATACAACTTCTTCAGACTCTAAACCCAAAACATCTCAAAGTCAGTCAGTAGTTTCTATTTTCCAAGCCAAGTAACCCAAAATTAAACCAAATTAAGCTGACAGTCCAAGTTTGTGTATTTCTGCTACAAAAAAAAAAAAATCAAGTTCAGTTTCAGAATCTGTAACTTTGGACAGCAGAGTAAGTGCTCTCAAGAAATTAGACAAACTTCTCTGTAGAAATAATCAAGAATCAACCACAGCTCTTGCAGTTTTCTCCATGACTGTCCCTAGTTTTAGGGCATGGACTCATGGAAAGCAAAGCACAGCTGGATGAAACTACAGAACTTATGATGCGCTAAAGGTCACCATTCTGATAAAAAACACTAACTCCAGGTTCCTGAAATTTGCTATGACTTTGCTTTGAAGAAGTTTATTCATATTTAAATTTTGTAACTGGAAATGAAAGCAAAGCAGGAAAATAGCTTGCTTGAGAAATTATTTCATAAAAGCAATAAGCAAGGCAAGGGCTAACAAACGATCCTTTTAATTATTTAGGTTTGAAATGCAAGGACATGCTGATACAGAAATATATCATTTAATATTGTTTCAGACAAACTCATGCTACGGTTTGTAAAAATACAGTGAAATGTTCCTGTATGACAGTGTTTTTGGGGTTTTTTGTTTGCTTGTTTTTTGACACTTTTGCCAACAATTTCACATACACACATACAGTGCATGGATATGAACACAATAAAGCATATTTACATAATGGTCACAGAAAATTGACTAGTGTTTCCCAGAAAGCATGTTAACAGAATTACTAGCCAAGTTAACAAAATTACTAATATATCCATTTTCACTGAAAAAAAGTGCTTGAAAATCTTAAATCACAGAAAAATCATTTTGAAACTGAGGGCTACAAAATTCTTAAGAAACATGCCGCACACACAAGAACTTACACTGGAACAATATGAAAAAAGTTGTAAGCAAATTTAAATAATCAAAGTAAAATTTAATATGACCAGACACAATACTTATTTGGTCTTAAAAATTATCATACTTTCCATGGTTAATTCTTCCCTAAGCCATTTTTAGTAGGCTAACAACCAAGCACAGCAATGAGCCACCCATTTAACTGTGTATTAGGGTAGCAGGATCACTTCTTAAGTTAACAAGACCTTTTTTTTAATTTATTTTTGTAACCCTTGGGGTTTCTTTTCCCTGGATGGCTCTGGAACACGTGCTGGACAGGCTGTCATTACTTGCATTATTAGCCCTGATGAGCACACAGCTCTAGGTGGTATAGCTGCAGGCTAAGGTACTGGGCTGAGTACAGATGGACCCTGTGCTCATGCAGAGCACTATTGAATGTATAGGGGCTCCCCATAGGGACACATGTGAACCCAGCCTGACCAAGTCAATTGTAAGGGCCCATACTTGTGGAATAGCTTTATTTCCTACAGTACTGATGCATTTATTGCAATTTCCTAAAGACAAAAAGAAACAGGGGTCTACTAATAGGAGTTTCTGAAACATGAACTTAACATAAAGCAGAAAAATCCTACATTGAGAGCAAGTTAAATGAGTATCTCTGCCCTCAGTGTAAACAACTCCATTTCATGCATGTGTGTACACTCCACAGCACACAAACCAAGTCACAAGAGCTTTGATTACTTAATTACACAGCTTATGTTCATAGCTTGTAATTGTTTACAGCATAAAAAGCATACCCTCTTTACTCTGATTAACACCTATCCCTGTGTACTAACAAGACAAATTTATTCCAGGAATAATCTCACAATGGATTTATGAGATGGTAAATCTACTGATCACAAAACTGCTTAAGCTTCATTTCCCATGGTTTGGTCTCTCCCCTCCACCCAGATGAAAAGGTGTACAACAAAATAACTAAAGCTCTGCTACCACCTTTTTATTCTAATAGAGGTATTAATGTGGGGTTTTGCTCGCCTATTTGATAAAAAAAAATTGTTTCAGAAATACTCAGTTTCTACTTCTAACTTTCACACAATTTGATCAAAGCTGGCTTACAGGTGGCAGAGGAATGATGAGGAGACAGATGTATCCGCAAACCTTATTTTCCTAAAGATACAAAACTAAACTGTACACAAGAGAAAGAAAGAAGAAAATATGATTTTGCTTAACATCACAGAAAAAGAAAAATATAACATTTGGCTTTAAAATTTATGGAGGGAAAAGATGGAGAAGCTGCAAGGTAATGGTCCACAGCTCACAACTCAAGAACCTCTAATATTAGTTGCTGCTACAGAAAATTAAGATGCTGAAACCAAAGTCCTCATGTTACACAAAGTTCAGAGGAGTAAAACACATTCACACTGTCCCTTTGGTGAACTTCAAACAATATTATACAAATAGCAAGCTCTCAAAATACTTTTAACTGACATCTTTCAAATGACCCACACTACTTCAATTCTTTTCATCTTCATTTTTTTCCCCAACAGGTATAGAGCTCAAAGTAAAAATGATTCAACTATTGTTCAAATGAAAAAAAAAACCATCTGTTAAGTCCTTCTGGCAGTGTTGGAAGGCACCTGTACATGATGCCATTTTCCTTTGGCAGATATTACTCTAACACTACTTTTTAAAAATTTTTTGAGAACCTCTAAAAGCAGCTGCTTAAAAACACACTGGTCCACTTTACCTAAACTTGACTCTAGTCATAGGGTGCCCTTGTGATAAAACTGCAGAAACTTCCTTTGAAGTTTCTTAAGTAATAGCAAAACACAAAAAGCCACACACCATTGGGGAAACATTTGTTCTTCTTGCCATGGTAAAAGTCACTGAAATAATTCAGGGAAAATAATACGGCAACAAAATAAAATGCACTCCTTTGTCAGTAAATACTGTTGGAAGATGCACAGAAGATCCTGATGAAGACTTGAAGATACAAGTGTTAAAACAAGTTACATAGCGTGGGAGGTTTGCTGCACAGTTGAGTGAAAGTACAGAAGTTTTTAATTTCTCACACCTTGTGGTATTTGCATTTCAACAATGAAATGCACAATTTTTTTTTTTCTTTGTGAGCCACTAAAGGAAAGATGTGCTGGAGAAGATCTGTTCTCAACAGGAAGTGGCTTCTTGAATAAAAACCAATGTATTATGGAAAAACTGTGTAAATGTAACTACTTATGGAGTAGCTGCTTTGACTGGAATAAAAAAGGGATTGCAGACTAAGGCTACAGAGAGAGCACTGCACATGAAACTCCTTCACTGCCTCACTCAAGGGTGAGCTAGAGCAGCAAAGTAGTTGGACTCAGGAGTGCACAGTGTGCTACAGGATGGCATCGATGTTATAACTTGACCAAAATGAGCCCTCAAACTGTGGCGTCTTTACCAGACTCAGCATTGAGATGGGGAGGGGCCATAAAAATCCCTGGCACGACAGAGAGGTTTGTTCTCTGGATAACTTGTGGCAAAGTGCTTAAAAGAGTTGTCTTTTCCAAAAAAACTGTGTCAGATTTGACAAGTGCTCCAAATCCACTGACCTTTTCGGTGATGAAAATTGGCTGTGAGTAGTTTGCTACCTAGCAGGAATTTCCAAAAACTAAATATTCAATGTGTTCCTTTAAGGTGAAGGTGTCATTTAAAAATGAGTAAGAAAGTAACTCCTTTGTAAAAGAAACTTTCATTTTGGAGAAAGCATTTTGAAAACAGGTATTTGGGTATCTTCACCTAATTATGTAATTTTTGGTTTGGTTTTGTTGGTGAACACAATACGTGTCACCTACAAAAACCTTCTATATCTGTGCACTTTAAAAGGATATAAACAGAACTTTCTAACCTGTTAAAAATCTTCCCAAGGAGAGTTTTAGGGGGTTGAAAACACTGACATGCAACACCTTCTCATTAGTTTGGAAGAAAAACTGATTGACATTAGCGAAGCATTTAATTTATTAGCCCAATTTCAAGCAAAACATTTGCAAAACTTGTGAATAGGACTGAAAAATGAGTACAGTTAAGTAAAATTTAATAGGTGCAAGCAACTATGTACTTCTTCCATGGGGATCCATGCATCTCTGTAAGGTATCTTTTCCAGGCATGACACCCATTAAGATCAAGTGTTGAAATAAACTGAACTTAGAACCCAGTATTGAAATTCCTACACCACAGTGTTAAAGATTTTAAAAACTATGATGCAGGTTGACATGTATAGATCTCAATAGAAAGTACTGTTATAAACAATAATCTTTTTAGATTGATAAACAGCTTGAAATATTTTAAAGTACTGTTTATTTCATCTTTATCTCATCCTTTTTCAACTTCCATTTTTATGTTTTATAATGTACATAACATACAAGTACAGTGATACATTTACATAATTAATAAATGAGTATACCTATATCAGGATTGCACAGTCAGAAATTTTTTACCGATGGGGTGCATGAACAAAAGAAGTTTAAAGAGCTCAGATCTGGATGACTGGATGCAAATATCCTCTACTGAAAGCCAACACTTGTACAGAATAATTCTGTGGTTTTTCATCCATTCTTATACCCCCCCTTATAGCAGCACTCTTGGCTAACCTGTGTGTAAGCAGCTCTCAGCAGAGGTAGTCACACCACTTTAAAGAGTTATTGTCCAGTACTCTTCAAAAGAAAGTGAAAGCAGAAGTGCACTGCATCACCCTATCTCAACATCTGGCTAGTAACATGTATGTGTTTATGTGCATGGATCATTTCAATGCTGGGGCAAGGAAAGAATGCAGTAAGTTGGGAATATTTAAACAGATTTATTATAATGAGAGAAGCCTTAATTGAAGGTTTGCATGAGGCAATTGAATTTATATAAGTATTAAATACTTCATAGAGAAACACAGTAACCCTTGTGCTGCTCTGTCACCACCAGACTGGGATGTGAAGAGTTTTATATTAATCATACTAAATTCTACTTGAGAACAAGTCATTTTGGAAAATAGTCCACATCACCAAGCAGCCAAAGCCAACACAGCAGATTTATATGTTTCAATACTGGTTTCACAGTGAACAGATAAGATGGAGATCACACATATTAATTCTCTGACTACATGATTTCAAAACCAAGGATTATATTCAGGGCACAAAAATGAGTACATCTGATCTCCTAATGAATATTTGACTCTTACCTTGCACCTTATCTGAACACAGCTCCTTGGCTCGATCCCTCATTATTTGTGGAATCAAAACATCTTTTTCTACATGTCTCAGCTTAGAATTTTCTGCAAGAGTGAAAAAAAAAATTGTTATCAATAAATCAGAAAGTCAATTTAAATGACACAGCATCGTTTATATAACATACAGGAGTACACTAAAACTGTCACAAACAGCAGCAGAAAATACCATGAAAGGACCACACAAATCAAAAGGATGTAAAGCCCAAAATTTGCTCAGATACATGAGCATTATCCTGAATATTTCTACTCTGTTTAATATGCACTGTGAACCAAAAATAAAGGAGCAAATTCTGGCAGTGTATCTGAATTTCTGCCTTATTGAATAAAAAAATCTGCACACAGACAGCACAGAAGTTAAATAGTTTTATTTCTGGATACTAATATTTTTCCATGCACATGATCTGTATGTACTCTTTCATTCAAAGCTGAGAAGAAGAGCACATATTAGAGCACAACCTAGAATTTATATGTCTATCTGGAAGACTTCAGTTCTTCATAAGAAAATGAAGTCTCTTCAATGGAGGATCTAGGAGCTTTTTCATTCAGAAATTCAACTTAAAAAGAAGTGCTGCTGCCTGATTTCTATACTTAAAAGTAAAGTTGTAGTTTGCTTTCAGTTGTCTCCAGAATTCTCTTGAGTACAGCTAGTGATTTAGAAAAAGCAACACAGACCATTACGAAAAAAAATACTGCTTTTCCAAACCTACTTTCTTTAAAACATAGGGATGAGAATTCATCAAGAACAGTTTTTTATTTCTCAGTTGCTGAGTTTAAAATTTGTTAAAGGACATTTGCTCAGAACACTGTCCAATGCAGTTATACCAAATACCTGGTTTTCATCTTCACACAATTTATTTATCCTTTGAAGTTGATATCACATTTCAGAATAGCATCAGTTAGGATGCTTGCTTTATGAAAATTCTACCAGCAGACTGAGTTATTTTGGTTGACAATCATTTCAATTTAAAATCACTTATTAAAAAGAAAAGAAGATTAAATGAAGAAAAAGTAAAAGTGCAATGTATTGAAACTAAGGAAAGAATCGGTTTTAAGTTACCAAAAGCTTTCAAACACTATTTTTCAGAGCATTTTTGGTTACCTCTCCATAAAAAACAACTGAAACCCACATTTGTCATTCTTAAGTCATCATCTTTTAAAAGTTTACTAATGCTAAGAGATTATATTTTGAGATTACACAGTATTACATATGTGATATTATTAGTGGAATCTAGCACAACAGAGGATTACAATGAACAACATACAGAATCTGAACTAAAGACATTTCTCCCCACAAATATCCTTCTTAGTATTTCTACGGCAGGGAAAAAACCCTCTATTCTGTACATACAGAAACACTAAAAACAAATAGATCATGACTTAGATTTGCTTCCATGCTCTGATTTTCATATTAAAATATTACAAATATCAGATTTCTACGAATATATTATTTTACATATAAAATATTACAAATATCCTTAATTTTAACTTTCAGTATCAGTGCAATTACTGTACCAAACACTTGGTACAGTACACAGGCTACAGACAAGACAAAGCTGTCAGAAAACTTCCAAGCATGTTTTGCAAACAGCACAAATCAGTTTAGCTGAATGACATGGCAGGAACTGGCACCACCACTCTACGTGCCTCAGCTCCACTCACTCCAGTCAAAGCAAGCTGGCACTGCAGCCTTCCTGCCTCCTCCCCATCCCTATGATGCTCTTTTCCCTCTGCCCACACAGACGGGCTCAGCAGCCCTGTGGTGAACGAAAGGGTAATTTAATTTCCTTTAAATTATAAAAATAAATAAATTTCCTGTTAGGTAATTTTTCAGCTAGGTAAATTCCCTGATCCAGTTCATAGTATAACTCCAAAGCCACCCATATGAGGGAATTCAGTGAGATGAGGACAAGAAGAAAGACTGAATTATCATGAGTACCACTGGCTCAACCTACAGCCTAAATTTCTGCTCCCCACGCTATGTTTTTCTAAACTCAACTTGGCTATACTGGTGCTTGGAGTACACAGAGTACAAATGCAGACACAGTGAATCAAGTGGGTTGCAACCTGTCACCAAAAGGGAAGTTTTACCAGTGCCGCATTGCCCTCACTCACTCCCATCACACCATCATTATTATGCACCTATCCTCGCAGTGAGTGAGCAGGTCAAAACACAAAACTAACTCAAATACATGCAAAAAAGTGCTTCTCGGAGGATTTACACTTTGGAGTAATTAGATCTACTTATCTACTTCCCATAATTAGCATCATATCCTGAGTTGGAAGGGACCCACAAGAATCACCAAGTCCAACCCTTGGCTTTGCACAGGTTCAACTTTTATACCACAGCATACATGGAAATGTAGCAGAGAGGAGAGAAGTCTTTAGGGCCTGGGAAGAGCAGCTGGGCTTTCCCTGCTGGCCAGAAGCATCCATGATTTTCACAATGGCAAAGCACAGGCCCTCAGCGCAAGGATCAGCTATCTCTCTATTGACAAAGAGGAGAAGTGGGTAGGAATGCAATCAAAGGCTCCAAAGGAAACAGGACACAGGGCCATCTGAAAAAAAAACATGCAAGCAAGCAAACAAAGAAAAAGAAACCCAAAAAGATAAGACCTCCCTGATAGCTCCAAACAGTCAAAAAAGATTGTCAGGTTTTCTCTTAGGTTAAACACCCAATCTTCTGTTTGATTATTCAAAAAAGAGGCATAAGACTGATAGCAAGGAGGAGCTCCACTGGTGTTAACACCAGCACAACCAGAACCATGACAGAACTGTGCTCCAGGCAAATTCCTTCTTTTTAGTGCCATGTTGTCAAGTCTACAAATGCTGAAAATGCAGGAAGGAGAGGGCACATCAGGACACTGGGCAGCATCCAGTAGGAAGAGTGAGAAGAGAGCTACAACAGTAATTCAAAAGTAATTATATAACAGTATAAAGGAAACTACAGTAAAGACTATTTATAAACTCATCTACAGTTTCCAGAAGAATCTCCATTGTGAAGTATCAGTTTCAATGTTTGGGGTTTTTTAATTTTAAAAATGTTTGTATTTACATGTTTTTGCTTTTGTATTTTTAATTAGAAAATATTTAGTGCTTAATAATGGTTGGACTCGATGACGTTAAAGCTAGCCTAAGTGACTCTATGAAAAGCCCAAGCAATTTTAGTTATCTTATACTGTGTAAGTTTCAGGCTCTGGCTACAACCATCTCTCCAAATAGCTCAAATGCAGATGTTCAGTTTGAGCAGTACTATATATACACTTGTGAGTTTCAACTAGAACATCTTAAATATTTGAACATTCTTCCTTGATTCTACACTATCTATTCCAATTACAGTGATTTTCCTTCAACAATCTTAAAACACTTTACTAAAGTCAGTATCCTCAGTATTTATACAAAATATTTAAGAAAAATAAGGCTCAAATATTAAAAATAGCAGATACCAGCTAAAGCAAATGTGTTCACATGCAAAGTACCTGCATTTCTGATGTACAGCACTTGCAAGATCATCATCAGTTCAAGCTATTCATCTCTGCAGTAACTTATATGGCAACAACTTTCAAAGAACACCTCAGAAGCAAGACTTCATCAAAAAATATGACATGACCATGATGTAAAATCATCAACTCCTTTTGCCTTTTTTCAACTATACTACAGTTTCCAGAATAAGAACTTCTTTCCCCTCTTTTGAAAGTTCACTCTTCAATAAGAAAGGTACTTCTTACTCTAATACCAGATCTGCTGCGGACTAGGCCCTACAGAAGAATCCACATTTCAACAGTCTTACTCCTGTTTTATTTCATCATGAAAATATTATTCCCAGACAAGTAAGAAATAAATTTTCCTACAGTTTGCTTTCTGCATTTGAAAGCTGATACCTTTGGTTCCCACTCACATTCTCCACACACTTTTCCTGGTCTTCTGCATAGGCTGCTTGAAGACATCATGGCCTTTCACCATCCAGTGAACCAACACAAAACACCTCAGCTTCCAGAAGGCCAGACAAATGCTAGCAGCAGCTTTTTCTTCTCCCTCTGCCAGCCCAAACTTGGGCATTTTTGTTAGATCAGTTTAATACTCTGAGATTTTACACCTACCTTACTTTCTGATGAAATTTCCAAGCACCATCAAACATTACAAGGGACAGATGGATGAACAAAGGTAATCAAGTAAAGGTTACAAAACACAACTAAATACTATCAATACCAAAAACTAAGCATTTTGTAAAAATATACACAGAAGTTAGCCAGAATTAAAACCAAATGCAGGCTTCCAGGGGTTACAGCTAAGTCACTAGCTCCTTGAAAATATAAGTCTACAGGCAAAGAATCTGTGTGATCAAACTACTGAATGCTTCCTACAGACTGATCAGCAGATTTCAGAATGCTCCTCTTGGGAACACGGAACAGATGAGAAGATAAAGAACAGTTAAAGAAGTTACAAGCTTGCAGGAAAAAAAAAAGACAAAAGGAGAGAAAGCTACAAAGAAGGGAATACCTTTGTGAAAGAGAAATTGTTTTCCATAAAACCCCAGCCCAGTGTAAAGAATTAAAGAGAGAGATTACTAAACTGGAAGATATGCCTACTCACCAAACCACTAAGAAACATTTATGACTTGGGGTTTTTTTTAACAAATAAAATCTGCAGGGTTTGGCAAATCTCAGTGCTTGTGGTTCTTGTTGCACACAGTATGTGGGGCACAAGACTACAGTTGTAATAATAGCCTTCTGTGGTTGATCAAAATCCTCAGCTGCAAAAGCTCCTTGCTGTCATGGAACACCAAGGACCACAGCTGGTCAATTTAATGGTTTTTGCTATTTTTCTAAATAAAAAAGGATCTAATATAGGAACAAGAACATTCCAACCACTAGAACACATCAAATTCACTCTGTATTGAAGCTGGGAAAACAGATGACAAATACTTCGCTGACTTTCTAGCCTCTGACCAAAGGACCCAGGACGATCTTAAGAACACCACAAGCACTGTGTAGAGCTGTGCTGCAGGCAGCAGACCTTTAAGGCGAAGAGGAAAATGAAATATAAAGCTGCTTTACAGTCCTAATAACAAAAGGGACTGTAGCAGCTTCTCATATCAATTAGAACACTATTACAAGAAGAGGATACCAAGATAAAGGCTTTCCTAGAAGAGTGTCCTGAGAGAAGTCATCATCTCCCCACGTCATTCAACACAGCTAGTAACTGACTTACTCACCCTTTACTCTTCCTGCTGGTAGTTAACAGCTCTGCTCTCACCTCTTTCATGACTTCAGGTAGCAGGGACACAGATTACTCAGGAAAGTTGAAATCTGCTCTACCCAGCTACTTAAAGAAGCCTCACACTTCCTCCATCCAAGGGGAACTGAGTCAAGCAATTCCAGTAACAGTCTTTGAAATGTGCATTTCTAGTTATACAACCTATAATCTGGATTTTCTTGATTTTTTATTTAGCCACGTCCAAAAAATGTTCAAAATAGTACTTTAAATACTATTGCTTTTTCAGTAAGAATCACAGTATGTATGAAGAACAGAGAAAGCTTTAGTAATTTTATATCATTTTAATTAGCAACTTTACTACTTCATGCTTTTCTTGAAATTCCAGTTCTATCAACTTTTAAACATCAGTTATGTTCCTTACTAGAAAAAATGCTGTAGAAAGTTCAGTCAAGGTTCATGAATCCAAGTTAAAATACAACACTCCACAAAATACATAAATTTTAAAAGCAATCACTTTCATTAGTTTGGGAGATTGGTTGAGAAATGTGGAGCCATAAAGGGGCCCTTCTTTTTTATTACACCTTAATATTTTTTTCCTACCAGTCGCCATCAAAGGAAAGCAGTGGTGAGTAGAGAGATTTCTAGGATACCCTTCTTTTTTAAGCTAAGAAACAAAACTCAAAAAAGTATCAATAAGAACTTCAGCACTAGAAATAGCAGTCATTAAAGTGAAAAGGGAAGGAAACCAAGGAGATGTATGCAGAGCTACCATTCTTTCACCTACATCACATTTAAAGAAAATCTCCATTGCAAAGAAGCTGTTTTCCTGGAAGGGAAGGTCTTGTTTTAATCTAGTTTTAGTCTACTAAAACTTGAATTTAACAGCCATTCTGTCATTTCTTCCAGATGCAGAGCTATAGTTTACAGAACACTTGAGATGGTTTGGAGAATGAATAACTAAGCTTATAACTAAGTTTCAAAATTGCATTAATTTAGAGGATTCAGTTATTCTTCATGTCACTTTGTAAAAATTGTTTCTGTGAGGTAAACACTCCATTTCATTACTAAGTTTTGCTTTAGAACACTTGCCTATAAGCCAATTATAAAAACACACTGAAAAAGTAAACTTTTCTTAATAACAGAAGGAGCAGCACAGTGTCCACTGACTGCTTATTGGCAAACATTCCTTTCATCAATCAGACTATTGGTTCTAGACATTAAATTTTTTTACCAAAAAATCAGATCTATTTTAGTGCACCTATAACAGGGTTTTGAATGAGCAAATGTAATTACAGCTTAGTACTACTCCAGGAAAAGAATGCATTCAACTCAAAATTTTCATCTCCATTATTCTGCCTAGCTAATTCCCCTTGTATTAAATAAAAATTACCATTCTTAGGTTAATTCATATGAATCATTTATGCATATGTGCATCATAAAAACTTATCCAACAAGTCTGTATCATTGAATATATTATCAACAACTAAAAACCTCTATTTGAAAACACTAAGTCACACATCAAAACAAATTCATTTAGAGATAGACCCATTAAAGTCATGGGCGAAAAAAAACCTTATCTTTCTAAAATCTTGGTGTCTTTTCCTACAATTGTAATTTGATGTGTCAATTAATATTTTAAGTATCCAATTCTGTGGCCTTTGGGAGGGCTTCTGTGCCTTTACCAACAAGGAACTCATGGGGCCACAGCTACAGAATAATTTCAGCATCCTGCTTTGTAAACCTCGGTCCTAAAAAACCCTGCAGAGTCCTGTTAAAGAATTTTATCAGTCAAAGACATCCAGTGTGAACTGACAGATGATGGACCAGGACCAAACAAACACCTTTATATATATGTGAAATGCTACTGAGTTTGGTAATTTCATTTGCACATCAGTGTTTGCATACAAACTAGAGCTTTGAGTAGTGAGCTTCTACCAAGGTTTTAAAGCACAGAAGGACAATATGAAATGACAGAAGTGTTATAATCCAAGTGAAACCAGATCTGTGATACCCTGGAACCCTGATTTAAAAGCAAAAGAAATTTATCAATGCAGCTTTTCTATGCAGTATCCTTTTTTCTTTTTCTTTAAATGTATATGAATAAATTTATTTGTATTTAAGAAGTTCCAGATTTTCAGATCTTTCTAATACTGACATCATTTTAAATTAAGATGGAATACGGGGATAACAATACCAGGGAAAATTTCCAAAGCTTTAACTTCTCACCATTCTATCATCACCTCAAAGTCAATTTTCACCTTTTTCACTGGCTGAATTTGTTATCTTACATTTTGCTTTTGGGCTCATGTTCCTGCAATATGGCAGTACTGGATTACGAGAATGCTGTTTGCTAAAACTGAACAATGGCTGTATTACAGCAAGTCTGTAATGCCTAGAAAGAAAAGGAAAAGCAGACCTGACCAAGCACACTTTCTTGTTAATTACATGCAGATTGCAAATGCTCATACATCTAGTGAGTAATAACTAAAGCCAGGCCGACACAAGGAGATATTTTTACACTGCTGATCACACAGCAAATCCAGTTATAGGGCCTAAAAGTTAATTACCGATTAGGACTTAATATTTACTACTGGAAATAATGCAGCTTCATTAACACGTAGCCTGTACCATTGTTCAAGTATGACAGACTTGCCAGCTACGAAAATTTAGGTTCTGAGCTACCTATAAAGGGGAACACCACAGTCCACCTCAAATCCCACCTGACAACAGATGAGAATTCCACCAAAATGCAGGAAAAACAGCTAGGGCTGTGGACTGACCAAGGATTAAACTAGCAAAGCCAGCCCTAACTCCACCATTGTAAAGCTTCTAAGTGTTTCACTTGGTAACTGACGCAAACTCCTCAACACAACTTTCTGTCACTTAAACAAAACACCATGCAGCAGGATTTCAGCAACCAAATAGACATTCCAGGGGCTTTTCTGAGATGCCAGAATATGCCAACAGCACAGACACAATTCAATTCCTACATACAGGATAGGGTTGCACACTTTTTAAAAAGTCAAGCCCACGCATTTGAGCACCTCTTGTCTGAAATCAGTTCCAAGTGTATAAGCCCTATTTCTTCTATGCCCTTTCTAACTAACAGTGAATGGTGTCCATGAATTTATTGCTTACTTGCACTTGGAGTAAGAAACAGAGGAAGGTCCTGAAAAAACACAAACTTTTTGAATCGTACAAACCAAATAGATCACATAAAACAGAGCTAAGCAGTGACATAAGAAACTGTGCAACAATTTGCACAGAAACAAGAGATGAGTAAGAGGTAAATCTGACACAGAAAGAGCAAAGTACCCAATATGGACAAGGAAGGGATGCAGGAAAATCTAACAACGAACAAATCCCTCAGTTATTACAAGAGATGTTAACCACCTAAGATTTGCCACCATGCCCAATACCACTAATCAGCTGCTCCAGCACTACACAGTCCTCCTTACTAATTTTCAAAAGTGTGTGACAAGGTGTAATGAAAAACAATGCGAATCACAAATAAAAGTTTCATTATAGAAACAAATCTACCCAAACTCCTTGAGAGCGTGAATATTTAGCTCTTTAGCCACTCCATTCAAAATAAAATTTACTCCTTTCATTCCAAATAAAGAACATCACACACAAATCAAGAGCAAGGCTTATGAATAAGAGGACCAAATACCATTCTTTCTGCATTTTTTTTTATTATTTAACTGGAAGTAAGGATTAAGAGACAAATAAAAAACAATGCCTACCTTTGACTTCTGTACCTCTGTAGTAAATGAACAATCAGTGCATACAATATAAATGAATGAACATCTTGGAAACTAACATGAGGGATATGATCAAAACATACCAGTGTTGTCATAAGTTTCAGAGCATGAGGTGACAAGGCTAAAAGCCTTTCAGTTACATTAACACAAGGACTGCAGATGCTATTCTGGCAACTTATGTTATTAATCACAAAATTTATCTAAAAGAAGTTTAGTTAAAAGTTGAAAAAGAACAGCTGAAAAACAACTTCCACATTTTTTCCCTTTAAATTCAACATTGCTTTATCCCCCGTTATTTTACTCTTTCTGTCTTTTGAAGCTACAATTTCATTCTTTTCAGTGCATTCTTCTAGCTCTAATCTTACTGCCTTTGCCACTTTGAAACAAGTCACATCCAAGCCCAATTTTCTCTGTCCACTGATAAAACTACTGCTGTATTTAACAACCTAGACCTCCACCTGACACGAAGAAACAGACATGTTAAGCAGCTTAGGAAAAATATCAAATCAGTCTTCAGACCCTCTGTTTTTAAGCCCTATGTCAAGGATAGGTACCAAAACCTGTATTGTCTATCTCAGCTATTGTCCATGACTCCACTTCACACATCTGTGAATGTTCAAGTAGGGATCCAAACACCACCACCTGAAAATGACAGCTATAACTAAGTGCACATTAAAAATAAAATTAGCTTTCTTATAACCCATGGCCTCTACTAAAAACAGCACCCTACATAGCTTTGGAAGTGCTGCATACGAAAACCAAATTTAATGCTGGGCTGCAGCACATTCATTTTGGAGAAGGATAAAACAAAATAGTGTAACATTTTCCCAAACTGGAAGAAGCTGTTGACTCCCTCAAAGGCAGAGAGATCCTCCAGGAAGACCTAGACAAATTAAGGGCAGAACAATCACCAATTATGTGAAGTTTAATAGTTTAACACCCGGGATGGAACAATTCTGGATGTACAGACAGACTGGGGAAAAAGCATCTGGAGAGCAGCAGTGCAGAAAGGGACCTGGGAGTCCTGGTTGACAAAAAGTTGAATGAGAGTCAGCAGTGCCCTGGCAGCCAGGAGGGCCAACCCTGTCCTGGGGGCCATCAGGGACTGCATCACCAGCCAGGCAACGGAGGGGATTGTCCTGCTCTACTCTGCACTGGGGCAGCCTCACCTCGAGTCCTGTGTGTTTTGGGCACCACAATACAAGGATATAAACCTTTAGGAGAGCATCAAAAGGAGAGCGACAAAGTTGGTGAGGGGCCTAGAGGAGAGGAAGGGCCTAGAGCCACTCAGGAGCAGCTGAGGTCACTTGTTCATACAGCCTGGAGACTGAAGGGAGATCTCTTTGCAGTCTACAGCTTTCTCAAAAGTGGAAAAGCAGAAGCTTTAAGCTGCGTTAGGGTGGTTTTTTAAGTTGGATATTAGGAAAAGGTTTTTCACCCAGGTGGTGCCTGGGCACTGGAACAGGCTTTCCAAGGAAGTACTCATGACACCAAGCCTGACAGAGCTCAAGAAGTGTTTGGACAACACACTCAGGCACATGGTGTGATTCCTGGGAAGTCAGGGCCAGGAATTGCACTTGAGGATCCTTGTGGGTCTATTCCAACTCCAGATAATCTGTGATTTTATGAGCATAAAATCTTGTGAACATGTTTACTACCAATTTATTTATTGGATATAATCACCCAATGACATGACCACAGTTTCTTCTCAAACTATGGCTATCAAAAAACTCCTCTCATACAAATCACGACAGAATTCACAGGTTCTACAATCTGAGCTTTAGAGGACTCCTTGATATTCACTCCCTACTACCTTTCAAAGCCATGAGAATACTTGTGTCTTTTGTGACCATAAAATGAAGTATCAGTCATGGTAACAACTTACAGAACTGTGATCCTCCCTCTTTTTTCTTGTATATGAGCCAAGAAGCAGCTAACAACGATGACATTAAAACCTACCACACCAGAGTATTTGGGTTAACACCTTACTAATACAAACAGGGCAGCTCACACCTCTTGCACCTATTGCTCCAGTTTCTCTACTATCTCACTTAGATATCTCCACTTTTAGTTCATTCTGAGGTTTTCAACAGAGCTGTATAAGCAATAAACTGATGGGGAGCAAAGGAGGAAAGCAAAAGATAGTGGCTATCAAGGTAGCAGATTTAGAGAGGTGTCAGTAAGCAGTGCCACTGCTCAGGAGATGAATCTCAGTATTGGTGCCACATAGCAGGTACCCCATTTACACCCTCAGCAGTCCTACCACAGTGAACATACAACCACAGTATGGTTTGGGAAGGACAGACAATGTCATTACATACTTCCATAAATATGGAAGCAGAATGCTGATGACTCCAGTGCTTGTTGCCATGCTTTTTGTTCTGCACTGAAATCACAACAGGTTGAATCACAGGGATTCGCTCAGCTGGTTACAGCATGCTGCTAATAACACCAAGGTTGTGGGTTTGATCCCATTATGGACCATTTACTTAAGAGTCAAGCTCGATGATCCTTGTGGATCCCTTACAATTCAGCATATTCTGTGAATTAACTAATGTAATAACTAGGCTTTTTCCAAAGGACAACCAGGAAGTGAAATTATGCTGTAGATAAACATCAACAACTTGAAATAACACAGTAAGTTTCATAACATTTTCTTTGTGGATTAATAGATCAATAGTTAGAGGATACAATCAATAAACCCAGAACTTGACTACTGTATGAATGCCTTGTTTGCAAGGCCTGGAGACCCAGGTCCAAGACAAGTTTTCATGAGAAACCAAGAGCTTGGCTTTGGCCAGCATCCTTCGGCTTCTGGAGAAGCAGCCACAGGCGGCAGGGACCGAGGTGCACAGCCACGATCACTGCAGGTCACCACCACCTACGGGAAACTCAACACCTTGCATTAGCTGAAGGGAATGGCCTTTTAAGACACCAAGCCGAAGGCACCTGACTCGGGAACTCTGCGCACAATGAGTGAACACGACATGGGTATAAAGGCTACGGGCTTATATTCCCTCCTGTGGACACGTGTCTATAACCATTCGGACAAGATCTCGGTAGCACGACGCCGAGGACCACATAACCTTGGTGCTTTGCCTATACGTTTGTTACACAGCCAGAGGCTACAGCAGGCACCCGCGGGTGCCTGGACGCACCGGAGCTGCCTTCGCCCCGCGTCCTGCCGCTGGAGGTCACGGCGGCGGCAGCAGAACGGCAAGGAGGGAAGCAGGGAGGTGGCGCCGGAACCCGGTGAGGGCAGCGAGAACGTCCCAGTCTGCCGGGAACCTCGCGGAGGCCGGGCCGGAGCCCTCCAGGGTGGCCCTTCCCAGCACCCACCGGCGGTGCGCCCCAGCCCAGGCCACCACCCTCTCCGATGGGTGTGAGGGGCGAGCGGAAAGCGACGGGGGTTTCCCACAGGAAGCCTTGGTGAGGCAAGCGGCGGTGGGGGAGAGAAGGGCGGGGGTAAAGTGAGTATGTCTGGGAGGCGCTCCGCCGCCCCACCGTCCTCCCTTCCTCCCTCCCTCTTTCTCTTTCCCTCCCTCCCTTCCTCCCGCTCGCTCGTCCGTCCGCCCGTCGGCCGCCCCTACCTGCGGCGCCGGGGGGAGGCTCCATCTGCGGCCCCACGCCGCGGCAGCAGCTGCGCACGCCGTGCGCGGCCACTTCCCCGGCCCTGCGGCGCAGGCGCGGCACAGCCCGGCCGCTCCTCCCACTCTTCCCCGCGTCGGGCGGAGACCGGGGGCGGGAGCGCTGAGGGCCGAGGGTGCTGTGCGTGGTGTGTGGTGTGTGGTGTGTGGGCAAGTGGGAATGGGGGCGGCCCGGAGACGGTCCTCAGGCGCCGTGACTTGCCTGCCACAGGGGTGAGCGGCGCCGGGGGACCGTGGGTGGGCTCCTACTCTATGAGTCACCTAAGGATCACAACATCACAGAATGGGTCAGGTTGAAAAGGGACCGCAGTGGGTCATCTGGTCCAACCTACCTGCGCAAACAGGGTTATCCTAGAGGATTGCGTCCAGATCGTTCTGGAGTATCTCTAGTGAGGGACACTCCACACCCTCTCTGGGCAACCCGTTCCAGTACGTGATCATCCGCACAGTAAAGAAATTCTTCCTCATGTTCAGGTGGAACTTCCTGTACATCAGATTATGCTTGTTGTCTCTTGTCCTATTCTTTGGCACCACCGAGCAGAGTCTGGCTCCATCCTCTTGGCACCCCCACTTTAGATATTTACATGCATTGATAAAGTCCCCTGTCAGGTGTTTCTTCTCGAGACTGAACAGGCCGAGCTCCTTCAGCCTTTCCTCGTAAGACAGATGCTCCATCCCTCACTCATCCTCATTGCTCTCCACTGGATCCACCCCAGGAGCTCCTCCATGTCTCTCTTGTACTGAGGAGCCCAGAACTGTGCTCCTGACAGGCCTGGGTGCTGAGCACCAGGTTCCTGGAAAACCTCAGGGGAGCTTGTGTGTGTGTCTGTGTGTGTGCAGCCTCTGACAGGGACTGGTGTCACATCCTCCAGCCCTCGGGGTGCCCAAGGCTTCCACAGCAAGGACTTGAAGTGGCAAACGAGAATTTCATTGGTGGCTGTTTTTATCGGTGAGTTAGTTTCTGACCATAAAAAGGGCTTCTCAGTCAGTTCCTTCTCATGCCTCAGTGTCGCTGGGACCACGTTCCTGTGACAGCAGTACGATTGTCAGAGGAATCAGGAAATCTAGTGTCCCACCTGCAACTCTTATTTAGGACTCTGCAATATATTTACATGACCAATCTTTAGTCATAAATAACCGAATAACCACTTCGGGACACAAAACATGGAGTAAAAAAAAAACTAATTTAGAAAGTGATAAACTGCCAGAAATTGTCATACACTTAAAAACCCAAGAACGTGATTCCCTAGAAATTCAGAGAAATGACAAGTAAGGAGACATATCTGAAACTCGGGACTTGTTTTAACAAATACGAGCCATAATTTTCAGAAAGCCTATCCTCTTTTCCTGTCTTTAACATTTTAAACTGACAAGTGATATGAAAAATCAGTCATTTTATGCAGTAGCCTCTTACAGGAGGCTTCAAAAATTCTTCCAAATGTAGCATTTCTTCTGTTACCTGGCATTGTTGCTTTCTGTTCAGTGGAAAGGTGAATTTTAAAAATTACATTCTCAGGGAAGTGAGAAGCCCAAGAGCCTTCCCCAAACTTCCAGATTGTATGCCTCTGGAAGATAATAAGCAGTCTAGAAAATTCAGTAGGAGGAATTTAGATAATGCTATGTTATTTATTATTAAAATTATTTTCCATCAAAGTTTCAAGTGCAGTTTTTTCCCCAGATTGACATTATTTTCCCCATATGAAAATTAAGTCTCTTTATGAAGAAATACATTATTTCAACTTGAGGCCACACTAAGAGCCAACTTCTTCGTGCTGATACATTCACAGAAATTAGTAGAGCGTGATGTAGGCAAAATCTTCCACATGAATGCTTTTGGCCTTACTGATCTAGAGCATTTCTACTTTATTCCATTAAGTGCCTTTATGCTTTTCTTTTTTTAACCACAAGTTTGATCTCATTCCTTAAAATAAAATATGAATATTACTATTGTTTTCTGTAACTTTAACCTATACCACTTCAGTTAATGTTTATAAACTGTTTTGAGAATTTTAATTGAACAAAGCAATGCAAATTCAACATGTCAATTTATTTGTATTTATTTTATTAAGGGATTTTGGATATGCCATTTCTGCAATGAATATAACAGAGTGTTAAAAAAATATACCAGCCAATCTGCAAAGAGTTCTTATATAATCTACAAAGAGAAAATACAAGAAAACACATGATACAAAGAGGAGCTTTCAGCATGAGAGCCAAAAGAAGGGGAATGTATATTTTCAAAGTAAGTTGAGTCTTAAAAAAAAAAAAAAGCATTATTAAGGTAGTAATTTTTGCTGCTCTTAAACTCTTGGCTACTGATGTTTTATATATGCCCTGCAAAATTAGAAGTCTGAAGATTTCTTTTACTGGTGAAGATCTTGGAACTTACATGTCAGCTCCGTGTGTTGTGTTAATTTGTTCAGTTTCAGGCCAGAACTTTGCTGCTTCTTTCATGGAAACAGTACCTGCAAAAATAAATGTCCAATAGCTTTGTAGCTTGGAGAAGTTGTCCTCTGCTGCTGCTTCTTCAGGTAGCAGGTCTGGAAAGCAGAAACGGGACTTTCTGGGAGTTTTGTTTCCAAGTCTGACAGACAAGAATGATGAACGCTGAGAAATGCAAAAGGACTAAGACACAGCTTGAGGAAATAAGAACAAAGGAAAAAAGTTGTTAGAATAACTTTGTTCTGGAGATTTGAAGGTCAGAAATTGTTTTTGAGGGCGGGCATATGCAGCTGTGAGTCTGATAACAGTCTCATGCTACTTGGGGCTAGTAGAAATTACCAGAAATGAGAAAGTGTTATCTTGACAGATAAATGAGGCTGACATTTATGCAGAGCAGGAATGGCATAAGACAGTAAGGTAGAAACTGTCCACAAAGGGCTTTAAATTAGGAGTGATATCTTGTGTCTGACTTGGTAGTGTAGTGATCCCAGGAAGTGGCACAATGGCTGACTCAATGACACAGGGAAATTATTTTCTTACAGCAGCTTGAATGAATAGAAGCAGAACAGTTTTTGCCACCAGAAAAGAGAAAGTTACTGTATGAGAGACGTGGAGTGTTAAGTTAATCAAAAATTAAGTTAATCAAAAATTTTAGTAGCACAGATTAAAAAAGCAAATCTTTGTAAATACATGTTCTTCATGCTTTTATATGCAGTCTTGATGTTAAAAAGATCATTGACTTATATAGAGAAAAGATAAATTTACTTTCTTCATTAATGTGGAAGTGGCTGTGAAATTGAACTCTATCCTGTAGGAGCATCTAAGGGTATAAAGGGATGGTTTAATTAAAAAAAAAAAAAAAAAAGTGCAAAGTGACTCTTCCTTAACACGAGGTCTAACTTGTGTCTTATCCCAGGAGAGAGTTTTGAAATGACATCTGGAGTATGCAATTTGTGTTTAGTTAGATCTTTTTTAATATGAATCTTGCACAACTTGGGCAGCCCTCTAAAGTTGTGCTGAAATGTATGGGGCTTTTGCCATGTAACACTTTGATACGAGTTTGTACCCTATGCTTCATTTACCTGAGACACTTATCTGGTAAGCTTGCTTAATTGGGACATCTCCTGGGACACTGGTGTAAGACCAATCCTACTTAATACACACAACTGCTACTTAACAGGGCCCTAACAGAACAGTGGCTACTGCTTAGTGCCCGTGGTTATTCGGTGCTGCTTATGTCATCTCTCTGTCACAGTTTCTTGGAATTTGTCTATACAAAGAAAATACTTCCTGCAATTAATTCCCTGAGGGTAGAACACCAGGTGCAGTGGTGGATTTAGACTGATGATGATGGTCACAATTTCTGCGCTGATTGTTACAGTGAGGAAGATATGATAACTTCCCTTATAGTCTTGAAGGATGCTTGAGAGAATGTTTTTCTTATAAAATTTTAAAAACTCTATATAGTCAGAAGTAGTGGTGTTGGGTTACAGTAATTTCTGTGTTTCTAAGATTCATATTGTCATTTGATTAGCTAATAGCTCATTTTCCAAAGTGTGAACATATTTTCACACTTCAACCAAGACAGTGTTAACAAAGAAACTATAGATAGCAATAGAGATTAATTATCTATCCCATGAGTCTCCACACCTTGTTTTTACCAGATAAAGAGAGCCTATCTGTCTGCACACAGGTGTGATTTTTTTTTTTTTTAAACAATAGCCTTGGTCAAATGAGTTCAAAGGCTTATTTTCAAGTGGCACCTCTTAGACATGTTTGTTCGCTGTTGATGTTTTTGATCTTGTTTCATGAAATACAACTTACAGTAAAGGGTTTTGATTCTTTGCTAAGCTTACCCATGTGAAATTCATTCATAGGTGTGAGATGTGGGGAAGCTTTAAATGAGAATTTTAGAATCAAAGAAACTTCTTTTTTTCTGGAGGGCAAGTACTCTTACTGAAGTCACTGCGAAGTTGTTGAGGGCCTTATTTGCAATTGCCATCTGAGATTTTCACTGACTTGAGACATCTTCCATAAGAGAGAAAAACACGAAGGAGTTTTAGTATCTTTCTGTTATACAAGTTGCAGTATTTTGTATTTATTGCCCCACAGAATTAAACCCATCCATATGTCTATTTAAGGACAGGACATCTTTATGACAGAATCCGTTACTGTAGGAATAAGCATCAAGGATATTGAACTATTTCTGCCCTGTCTTATGAGCCTCTAATTCTGCCTGTTCTGGATATTGGTGGATGCTAGTATGTTGTAGACATCTGAACCTGCAGCCTGTCAAGTCTCACATAAGTGACGTGAGACTTCTGCAGTATTTTCACAGTGCAGGCACTGGCACTGCATTGTCTTGGCCTCTCTCTTGCTCTCAAAGAACAACTGGCATGTTGCTAGGTGGCAAGTTCTGTGGTGACAGTGCCTATCTCAAGTCCTGTGGACTGTTTCTTACCACTTAACCAAGAGTGAAATCTTTCCCTTTGTGGGCCTGTCTTTTCCACTCAAGTATCAGGGCAGTTGGGACCATCTAATCAAGGTGACTACCAAAACTTACTGTCTCTAGCAAGATGTCACTGAAATTGTACATAGGGGGCTGGCTATCTGCTCAAGTAGAAAAATTGCATCAAATAATAATTCTTTTTGCCAGTTATTACTAGATCTGATTGGCAAAGTGAAAAACAGTTCCATTTCTTTTCTGAAGTCTGCACACAAGAGCACACTCTTTCACTGGATTTTGTTTCCTAAAAAATTCCTCTTTTATGTCAACAGATTCAGATGTATCCCAAAGTTATAAACTCTATAGCGGGTGTAGATCACTTGACTGTCATTAAGATTCTTAGGTATTATTAGTTCAGTAGTGTAAAAGGAAGAGAAGGCCCACCACCAAAACAAAATGGACTGTAAGCTTTTATTGTTTGATTTAACTTGCTTACAAGAACAGTTACTTTTCAGGCTGTGGTCAGAATGCTTTTCTGTCTGAATACGTTCACAACTATAGGGTGACTCTCACTTGTATTGCAAGTTTTGTTTAGAAACTTATTTGAGTTATTACTGGTGCTTAGGATTTTCATTTTCCCTCCTTGCTCCTAGCTCTCCATCCAGTCATGAGTTTTATTTCTGTTCATTATATTCTTTGAAAAGCTACTTAGCCATTCTCTTGCTTTACCCTTTCCAATTTTTTTTAATGTGCCACACAGAGAAAGGCTAATCCTAGATAATAAATGTTAAAAAATAAATGGTTCAGTGTTCAATGTGGCTTCTAGGCCACAGTAACCACTGTGTGGTGCAGTCCTCTAGGTATGTGAGCTGGCACAAGAGTCCTCTTCCTGTCTTTTCATCAGTACTAGCCTGGATATTTCCTAATCACTCCTTGGTATGGTTTTAATTTGTTTGGGTTTTTTGTGCCACAGCAGAGAACATCTCAATGGAGGCAAGCTCTGAAATTCTAAGATACTTTCCAATCCATTCTTTAATGCAGGCAGAGGTTACAGCTGCACCCTTGGTGTCAGGAGTTGTATTACAAGTACAGGGGAAAAAAAAGAGTAAGCCTTTAATAACTGAAATGTACTACATAGTCAGTCCTGTTTGAGTGCTAGTCTTGTTTGTAGATACTCATTTTGTTCAGTAAATCCCTGCTTAGAGATACAAATCCTCTTAACTGCTGGTTGAGCCTCTTAAGAATCATTGTCTGTTTCTTTAGTTCTGGAAATGTTTTCTTCTCATAGAGCACACCACCCTCTAATGTAGGATCACCATTGCCTTGAAGTACAACTGCAGTAGTTGCTTCTTTCACTTCTAAGCCACAAAGAACCTTAGAGTTAGGAGAAAACCATCGCAAAGAGCTTAGGCCTTAGGCTGTGGAGGAATGCTAGTGAGAGACTAGAGTTCTGAAGATCAAGCTCCTCAATTTATAGTCCATCCAGATTACTTGAGATCGGAACACTACTCATAATTCAGGACATTAAACCTAAGTACAATCCATGCTTCTACATTTGGATTGTCATAATTGGAAATTATAAGATCTGAGTCATCAGGGCAGAAGAAAAAGATGATGAAACAAAAGCTACTTATTAATGTACGTAAAGCCAAATGCTGAAATGAAAGAGAAAGAATGTCATTGCTGAATGTGATCCTGGTGCTACCTCAAAAAATCTTTCTGTCAGCAGATGGCTTCTTTTTGCATGCACCAAGCTCTCAGTATTTAACTTACAGTAAATCCTTACACCTATCCAACCAGATTTACAGTGTTACATAATTATCTATGATGTTATATTTGCATACCTACTTAGTTTATTTTGTTGAGAAGTCTTTGGTTAGTTGTCTTTTTCTCCATGAAATAAAAAATACAATCTAAGATACAGGGATTTTTACCTTAACATTTACATTTAAATATCTACACTGCATTTGTTTCTAATTCAAACTTGTCACTTAAAGTCTGATAAACAGAATGTGGGTAGAGGAAAATGCTTTTCTACCCCGACAGATACAGTCAGAACATGGTTTTTGTAAAATCTTTTCCCTCCTCTTTAGTTTTTAGGTGCATAAGAGTGATGCAACAATAATAACACTGAACACTTAGCTTCTCTATATTCACCAGTCTGGAAAATTCAATGTGACTAAGTTTAACACTACTCTGCTAAGGAACCTCAACTGACCAGCACTGATTCTGAGGTTTTAGTTACTGAGGTATGGATGTTGTCAAGAGGAAGAACTGGCAGTCATAAAACTCCATAACCTGAAATTCAGTAAGGGGAAAAAAGTCTTACATGCTTCTTTGTGTTCATCCATTGCTTTGAAAATCAACTTCTTAGTTATTAGTATCTTTTCTATGTTGTGCAGTTAAGCATTTGCCTGTTTGTGAGTATAGGAGACTTATTGGTGAAGGCAGTGAAAGTATAATGTCCCATATTTTCAAGCTGAGAGATAAATTTTCATTGTACCTGCAAAGAAATGTTATTTCTCCCCTCATCTCCCTTTCTCATGTCTCTTTTTGTGTTGGTGAGTGTGGTTTTATAACTGCTGTACTTTCACCTACTGACATTCATTTCAGTGTTGAGTGCTGAATGCAGGGGAGATCTGATTTGAAAACTCAGCTCTGGACATGTATTTCTCTGCAATCTGATTCTGGTGTGTACCTAATTCCCTGCCTGGGATATTTGCATCCCTAAGTAATACAGGCTTTGGGTGACTCCAGTTCTGATGGCTGGTTGGTGGGGGTCCAGCAAGGGTTGGATGCTGCTGATGTGTCAAACCATAGTCTTGTCTAAAGAATCATGAGATATGTTTTGGACTGATTAATGTGACATTGTCATACACAGAATCCAGGTGAAAACTCAAGGGATTTATCCCCCTGATTCCAGTTGCATTTAGGAGTCCACTAGACCCTGACAACTTCTACATTCAAGTTCTTTGCTGCAAAGCATTTGATTAACCATGTCCGTTGCTTTACCACCAATGTCCAACTTTTACTCACAACTGAAAATTATATGAGGTCATGTATGTCCTCATATATTGTAATGTAATTGAAGCTTGAGACAGAAATGGATACCCGATAGAAACCCTTGGCAAAATTAGTAAACCAAATCTTTTGAGAACTAGGAAGTGCTAGACAGGTCTAAAACTTCAGTGACAATGGTAACAATATTAATTCAGGGCAAACTGAAACTGGGAATTGAATACAGATACTATTTAGGATTTCATAGTTCTCGCTTTGCTCTCCAATTAAGTAGATAGTTAAGGTGTATCCTATATTTCCCAACTTTTCCTAATAAAATGCAATGGTGGATTATGGATTTACTATTTTTATTATTTACTATTTATTTAGCATTAGTCTGATCATTCTGCATTATTAACATCAGTATGAAGGAGTTGAGTCTGTTTTTTCAGGAATTGTTAGCATATCTGTTCCAAAAATCTTGTAGTATAAACAATTGAAATGGCCTAACAAGCAGAATTGAATAAGGGCAAAGAGAGCAAGAGAGCAATATGACATTACAAATAAGGGCAAAGAGAGCAGTGTGACATTACAAATGTCATACTTAGCATGAAGATATCTACTGCATATCTGTTACCATTATACATTGGTAATATATGTGAAATGTAGTAAAAGTTTTATATATACAGATATTTAATTCTCTTTCTGAATTTTCATACAGAGTTGGAAAGGAGCATGGCATCAGACATGACTGAATGGGGGATGTGTCAAAAGAAAGTGTAACTTTAATGTTTAGCTTTCTGTCATGTTTTTACATAACTGGAACTAAGTGTTAATCAACTCAGAAAAGCAGGGATTTTTGGTCAGGTATTTTCAAATTTGTTCTTTCTTGGAGGTTTCCCCCCCCCCCACACACACTTTTTATAGCACCTTTTATTTAATTTCAATGACTAATTCACATTTTAGAGAAAATATTTAGAGACTATTCAGTGCTCTAAACTTTCAGTAAGGTTCATAACATCTCTGAGATTTCCCAGAACTTCTACAACAAAATTATGAGAGAGCAAATTTGGTATTTCTGGTAAGTCAAAGGATTGAGATAAATAGAAGACAATCCTTTCAAAAATGACCAGTTACATAAATAACCATAGAGAAATAGAAAGGGAGAGAAAACAATTAAAATGCCCATCCTCTCAGTCTTTCTCCACTTTATTTGGAATGAGTATTTGGAAATGTAACTGAATCCCTGCAGTGGATAAACCAGCTTTTTTTCATGAGCACTGTGTTCTATGACACAAAAGCATAAATCTCCCTCAGTATTGTAATTTGTATTCAGTTAAGTACCAAAAAGTTGATTGCAATGTGTGATGAATCAATTCCCATGCTGGCATATGCTGTAAAAAGGGAAGTTGAAGTTTGAATTTCATGATTTTCTGATGCAGAGCAGCAGATTAGGAGTAACAGCAAGATTTTAACCCCTGAGTTTTAAAGAAACACTGGATTTGGAATGTCAGAATAACTCTTTTTCACTTGGCTATCTATATGCTGTGCTGGCATCTACAGAAATAAAAGTTCTGTTTGTTCTGAGGGTCCTTTCTTGCTGCTTATAAAAGAAAGTTTTAAAATTGAAATTTGCATAGCTTGGTATTGATTTCCTCAGGGAGGAAATCCTAACAAAATGGAGACAGCCAAGTTACATGGAGAAATCATAGCACCTTTAGAGAATTACAATTTTTTTTAGTATGTTTTTATTGGGTTCTTAACAAGTGCTTCTTCCACCTTCTTATTATACTTCTTAATTTTTCATTTGATAAATATATACTGTAAATACAGTATCTTAATGTTACATATTTTCTTCCATTGATATATCATGCATAGAAAAACATTTTTTATTCTTTTGCTCTCTATTACAGTATGACAACTTGGCCTTTTGCAATGCATAAGGATCACTTTTGGTCAGTTTTAGCAGGAGAAGAAGCAGTATGGAGAAAACTTTATCATCTCTGGCAAATGCTATTCTTGCTAGGGTTCCAGTGTCAAACCCATCAGTATGCCATGGTTATACTGTCATTCACTGTTTTTCAGTCTATTAATATAATTTAGTTTTCATCACAATTTATCTTCAAATTTGTTGTGTTAATTGCCTTTCTTGCCATCCTTTGTTGTCCATGAAAGTTTTGATTTACTTTTTTATATAAAAAGGTTTGGTTGGTGAGTGACATCTGATCTCGTACCACCATTGACAGATGTGCAATATTAATCAGGTGTGTGGCTGAGCTGCAGTTTCTGCAAATGCAGCTTTTACAGTCACTTCATATTCACTGCTTAGCCATTCGCACATTAATTCACAGTAAAAAGGAGTCCAGAACCTGGAATGTAATTAAAAATACTGTATATGCATTGATGCTACCTTTTAGAAATATTTAAATATATTTGTACTTTAACAAAAAGGATGGTAGATATTAATATTAATGGTACATAAGTATCATTGTAATTAAGTTCTCATATTGTTTGAATTTTGTTAGCCAAAAAATTAGGGAAAATTTTGAATTTAATTATTTAAGCTCTATATGGTTTACACAAGCAGGAATATATGTTAATTTAAAAAAAAATTAAAGCCGTTTGCTATACCTTCAGGTTTCTAGAACAGTATGATGTTTAAGAATGTCCACATTGATTTCAGTTGTGGATTTCATTGTGGAACTCAGAGCTACTAATATGTGAGAGACATAGAATACAATCCTAACCAGGACACCTACCATTAGTGCAAAGTCCCTCTGGGAAGGTATAACCAGCTGTGGTGGCAGTTTACGCTTTATTCATGTTCTAATCACATCTTCTTCAACGAAGATGGAAATGTAAAGGATTCTTCCAAAGAAAATATTACAGTACCTAGTTTTGTGTAACTAAAATAACATTTTGAACTTCAGCATTAAACTGAAATGACTGTGCAGGTGATGGTTAGGACATCCATCTATTGTATGCAATTTGCATTGAATTCAGTCTTACCTAGCCCGTGTTCTAAGCTAGCACTTGGCTGGAGCATAGCTACTGCACCGACATAATTCTTTTGATATTGGGGCAACATACAGAGTCCATTTGATTGACTTTCTATTCATCAAGTCATGTTCTGCCTTGAACATAAATAGTTCAAAATGTCCACTTCGCCATAATTTTTCCCATGTAATATCCTTCCATCAGTGCAGCAAAGGCTCCACAGTGTGCCACTGTCTGTGCAATGTGAGTACCAAGCAGGTTAGGGTGCTGCAAGCTTAGAGTTCTGGTTCCTTGGCGGGGTGACATTCACTCTAGGGCCAAGGCCATAGAAAGCACCTTCAGGAAAGCTCCTGCTGTGGTGAACCAGCACTGGGAGGGGGGAAGCAGCTGCAGGCAGAGCTGCTGGCCAGCCCGCCTGCTGGAGGGATGGGGCCAGGGCAGCACAGAGCCAGGGTGGGGAAAAGCGGCAGAATCTCTGCGGCACGGTTCTTGCCAGGTTAGGGAATGTGTAACGGAGCAGCTGTTGGATATGCAGTGACAGCTACCACGACCACCATGGTTTTGCTGGCTGACAGCATGTCTCCCAAAGGGGGGTAAAGCATGGGCTACTCTAATCAGATGTTCATTCGGAGAAAAATGAACTTTCTGTCATTCAAGTCCTTGCGGGTACTGCAAAGAGAACAAAAGAATACAGTCATTAAAAAAAAAGTGACTGGCTACTGACCTGCATGTCAATAAGCATTAAAGAAATGTGGTGCTGCTGCTGAGAAACTACCACATTTGTTTTAAAGAGCAATGCTAATGTCAAATACAAAGTCAGAATTGGTGTTGATCTGAAACAATCATGTTGGAAATCAAAATATACTTTTGGTTTTATCATAAAGGAAAAATCCTCCACAAAAGATACTTGCATTAGCAAGGGAGAAAATCTGCATCTGAATTACGGAGAGAATAGGGGAGGGAAAAAGATAATTTTTCATTCCACTCAGTTTGGATATCCTCACAGTTCACAACAGCAATTAGGCTTCTGAAATTGGCAGTAAACCCTGGGAAAGGATGAGCATATTGTCAGAATAGCTGGTTTTTTTAAAGAAGTGTATTCACTCTGACTCAGGGAGGAGCTGCAGTCTGCAGTGAAAGGAAAGCAGCAAGTACTAGCATACTTAAAACTCTTTGGAGTTGGAGGCTTTGCTACCCTAAAGGAGCATTTTTTAGGAAGGATCTCCAAGACCTTCAGAAGAAGAAGACGTGCACATACCAGTTCTGTTTCTGCATAATTAAATTCATAACCTGTTTCAGAAAAGAAAAAGAGCTTTGAGGTCTCACTTTAGGTTTTACTCTGTTTGATGTACATCAGAAATACCCTCCTAGCTTTTCACACACTTCTAGTCAGAAGACTACTGCAATTCTGTAAGTACTGTGCTGTTCTGGCTAGGTGGTTTTGCCATAACCTCTTCTTAACACCTTTTCATTGAGTTTCTCTCTCCTCTGTCATTTACTCCAGACCACTTCTGGCTTCTGCAGTATGAAAAACCCAACTAGTAGTGTAAATAAGTCTGAATCATACTTGCTTGAAACAAGTGGGTTTTTTCACTTCTGTCCATTTTATCATTGTTTTTGAGGCTTCTACATTTTTCTTGCATATTGGTGGTTAGCTGGAAGGACAGCCATAGACTTTAAGGCCTTTGGGAGAGATTTTTCCTGCTTTTCAGTTGAAAGCAGGTCACTGCTCTTATTGATTTCTGGACTACCAGATATTGTATGTGTCAATGTCAAGTTTTAGATCTCCTCTTATGATGGCAGTAGTGATGAAGAATTCAGTACTTGGGTTTTACGGGGGCACACCTAGGTCATTTTACCATTAAAATTACCAAAGGACCAGAAATACTCTCTTGTTTTCAACTAACAGATCTCCAGATTGTTCAAATACATTTAGAAAGGTCATTTGTGTAATTTCTTTGTGTGCTGGTAGTTTTTTTTATTTTGTATTTCCAGCAAAAACTTAAAAGAGGACTTTTTTTCATTCTCTTACTGTTTCATAAGAACTAGGCTCATTTCTGGAATGTTAATATGGGTGTTACCTGTTTTACAGAAAAAAAATTGAGATTGGGAGAGAGTGAGTTATGATGTAATTGAGTAATTGATGATGAATGATGACTAAAGTGTCCATGGTAAATATGTAAAACTATTACCATGTGTAGGAATTAAATGGTGATAGTACCTTGTGTACTTCACTGTGTACAGCAAATGATGAACAAGGCCATCAAAGAAGTTTTTTCTGTCCGAGAGAGGGAGAAATGTGGGAAATGGATTTGTAGGAAGTTCTCAGCACCTGACAGAAGGCCCAGACAGTATGCATCCGTATGCAAAGTTTGAGACAAGAAATGCTGATTAGAAATGCCATGGAATAGGAAAGACATTGTTGAGAGAGAAATGGAGCTAGAAAAAAGTTTCAAAAATGGCCTTGCAAATAAGACTAGATACTTGGGAGAAATAGAACTATGAAAGATGCATTGTAGTGGGACCCACAAGGGGTAGTTTTAGATGACTGGCTTTAAGGCATCTACAGCATGGCGTGGCGAAAAGCTGATAGGCTAAGAAATGCTTATAGTGTGTTACAATTAGGAAATACTCGGCTTCTGACGGTGGTGGCGTGAACTATAACATCTGCATTGTCTCACCCTTCTAATGAGACTGAAAATAGAATAAAAGTTTTTAAAACACCTCTCAGTTGCACCATCTCTGGATCAGGAAAAGGGTATGGTCTGACAGTTGGCTTTTTTACTCTATTACCTTTTAACAATAGCTGGCTTTTTTAATGTTGTCTTTCTGATGTAACTGTTCCACATACTTTCTGATGTAACAGCCAAGAGACTGTCCTTCTTCAGCAGGAAATAAAAATGGCCCTGTGAATATGTGTTCTCTGATTTGTGTACGTAGAAGACGAGAGAAATAGAGGAGGCAGGTTCAGCATGGAACAAAGAGCACTAAATGACTTACAAGTTCACCAGGATATCACACAGCTCTTAAAATAACTACTACCAGTCTTGTTGAAGAAATTACATGAACCCTTTATCCCAGCTGTAATTACAGTGGCCAGACAGCTCTGGTTTTTGGTGTGGGAGCACAAATTCTTCCACCAATCCTACGCTAGGAATATGATGTATTAGGACTTCTACTCACCTGGAAGGAAGAACACAGACAATTACTGTTCCTGATCCATGAACTAGCATTCAGATGTTTTTATACACTGTTACATGTATTCTGGAAGTTTTCCTGTTTATTGCTGAGGTGTCCTAATTGATGAAAGCAGTGATATGTTTAGTGTGCTTTGTAAAAAAACCCTATGCACCCCAAACTCTAGTCTCCCTAAATCTGTAAAATTTACAAGCAGTTAATCAAAACTCTAGAACGTGTCTTTGCAATGGTATTGATGAAGGTGCAAAAGCTAGGTATTAAGTGATGCATTGCTTGATTACAGTATGTTGTCAGTGCTTTTAAGACCTTTCCTTCACAGGTCAGCATCTAAGTGTGCTCTGCCACAGTGACCAGGAAACCATTTTTCCTGACAATGTGTCCCCCTCTCCTCATGTAGCTTCATAGATGCTCTTGACTCAGCAGGAGTATTTGCTCTAACTGCTCTGTCAGTCCACCAAACAAATATCCAATATGAAGTTACAGAATAGAGAGAAGGGATTTTAGGACTTTCTACTTCCCTGAGAGGGGAGCTAGTAACACGTGATGCTTTGGGAAAGCATTCCAGGAGACAGTGGACTGGCCTGAAGAACAAGGGACTCTAGAGCTAAGTACTCCCATAAAGGTTCTAGGTTTTGCTTTCAAGCCTCTTAATGTAGATAGGAACATGATTGGTGGTGTTGGTGAGCAGAGTGAACATTTCATGCACTTTAGCGAGTTTGTAGCTGTCTGTTGCCATAAATGCATGGATAATGTTTTCTCATTTAACCCCTTTTTTGGTGATAGTTTCAGTTTGACTCATTATTGCTCACAAAAAGACTTACAGTAATAGAAACCTTTACAGTTATGAGAGATGTTATGTAATCTCATCAGTCGTTTTGTGTTTGCAATGTATGCTATAAATTTATTTTTTAAAATTTGAATTCTTTATGGATATTTTGCCAAAAGTTCCATATCAAATTTTAATTATAAATTGTTACAAAAACCCAGTAAGTTTCTTGAAGCTGGCTGGAAAAGGTTATGGGAAAAGCTTTGGGCAAGAGGATACCTTAGGACGTATTTTATGGGCTTGTCCAGGGGTAGCATGTTTTTGGAAAAAAAGGTAATTAAACTCATTAGGCAAATTGAAAACAGGCAATTTGTTTTGAGTAGCAGCAGAGAAAAAAAATCCATATCTAATGAAAGGTGGTTCAATTTTACTAAGTTTTCCTTTCAATGGTATGAAACATTTTAAGACTGTGTTGCCTCAAGATAAAAATGGAGGCTGAGAGATTTTTCTTTCATTCAGGAGGAGAAAGGCAGAGACTGAGGAAGAAAAGACTTTGGAAGAGGAAAGAGGAAGTGAAGACTTTGGCAGAAAATATTTGGCATCATAAAATCGGTAATATATAAACCTTCTTGTCTGAAAAAGCACACAATATTTTATATATTTACCATTTCAAATGAGCGCATTTGAATGAGTGTGATTTTTTATGTTTCTTGTTATGTCTGGTCTTATTTTTTGACATTAAATATTTGTGTTGTATGTGCTAACAGAACTTTGGAAAGTATATCTCAAGTACAGTGACAATGGTGGTTCTGTGAGGCTTGACGAGATTATTTAAGTTCTCTGTCCTTTGGATAAGATCATTTCATTTTGACCATAAGGTCATTTTTTTGGATATTTTCCTGTTTTCCTAAAACACTAAATAGCGTGTGTCAAATTCTGGTCTTCAGGACAGCAATAGTGCCCTGCTATGGGAGCACCAATTAGTTGTGCAATAGGGAGCAGAATTAATTCATTGCCCTGTGTTTGTGTGCCGTTGTCTGTTGCTGTTTATTCCTATTCTCCATTATTTGTTTGGCAGCACATTAAGAAGAAGTCTTATTTAGTGGCTCATTTAAAAGAACAATATGCTTGAGTTTGTTGAGGAAATAACTGCTGCTTCAAATTTGAAGATCTTGACTGCCCCAAAATGAGTCCCCCAACCAGTTGGTTGCCATACACCCTAATGCCTGGTGGAAGAAGAATCTGTGCTACAGATAGTTGCCATATCAGAAATAATTCAAAACTGCAAGAAAGAGGAAAATAAAAAATAACTGAAGCTCCAGACAAATTGGCAGGCTTGTTGTGTAAATAAAATGGCCAGCTAATTGTATTCCCTGGTGAATCCCGTCCAAATGGACCAGACTGGTTGAGTGCATAATAGAACACATGCACCACAGTTTGAAAATCTCTGGGAATACTGAGCTGTCTTGTGCCACCCCTGATGGAGCTGAAATTGTAGTGAACAGAATGCTGGAACCATGTTGTATTATCAGAGGACGTGGAACCACTTATTTGAACTAAACACTTAGTGCTGTCATGCTGGTGTGACAGAAAATGGCACTAAAGCACAGCTGAGTGGCTATTTTTGTCTGGATAAATACTCCAGTTTGTCAAGCTCTGTCTTCCGGTCTGCTAAAACACAAGGGTAGAGTTCAAAATTAGACATTAACAACTTTATGTTATGTTAGCTTCAGGAAGAAAAGTTCCTTTTCTTTTCTGTGTGCAATTCCAAATGACAAGTAAATTAAAGAAGTGGGTCTCAGGTGATTCAAAGAGGATGCTTTAGCCTATGTTTCATTTTGTATTTCCACAGAAGTAAATTTTGTGTAAATTTACCTCTTTATTTCAGTTTATCAAGTTTTGGCATTGCTACTGGTGGATATGGTCTCCAGTTTAATAAGTGCTCCTTGTAAGAGATGAGCTTCACTAAATAAGTATGCTTGTAACTCCCACTTTTACAATTATCCTTACTGTGCTGGAGCACTTCAGATATTTGTTTTTGTGTCCTAAAACTAACAGCAAAGTATAACAAAAAAAAATAGAGATTACAGATGTAAAAAGTCTTACTGACTGAGCAACCAGGCTTGGAGTTCAGGATCTTCATTATTGAACTAAGTCTAAATTTAATACTCAATAATTCGGGGGGAGGGATTTTTGTGATTTTTGTCATTAAGCTTGGCTGAAGTTGAGGTTCAAGTAGATGAGAGGGAAATCATAAATTTAGGGCCCATGATTTCTCTGAAGCATTTTCTGCAAATGTGGACCATTATGTCAAGACATCTTCATGGCACCTTGCAGCTGGGGAATATTGTGGCAAGCTGAACAGGATCAGTGTGAGGCTGGTGTCTCCTGTTGGGGTGAAGAGCCAATAAAGATCATAGAGAGGATAAAGATGTATTTCAGGCATATCCCAAGGCACTTCAGGGGCAGAGCTGTCAGGATACAAAACTTCAGTGCAAACCTCAGTATGTGGGCTACAAGTATGGAAAGAGTGTGCTGCTGTGCAGCAAATCTCCTGGCTTTCTGTCAGGACTGCTCAAGTGGAAATTTTTTATTTGATCAATACTCAAAACTGTGATTTTATATTGAGTTATTACATAGAACTTAGAGAAAGGGCACAATAATACTGTCTTGAGTATAACTAATGGGTGTTCTTGCTAGGCTTGTGAATGAATACTGCTGATGTTGCCTTGAAGTCAGGAGTGCTATGCCCTGAGAGAGCAATGGGTGAAGGTGAAAACAATGTTTTGCCTCTGTGGTCCCCTGAAGGCAAACTTTCACTACCCTTTTCCAGCAGATTAAGAGAAAATTGTTTGGTCAGTGGATATTTAGAGGACAAGAGAGGAACAGAGGAAGCTGGTTCTTCAAAGAATGAAGAAGAGCAATAAATGGCTTCTAAGTTCATCAGGGTATCACACAGCTTTTAATATAACTAGGAGGGCTACTGCCAGTCAGTTTGGTCAGTGAAGATTAGTTCTCTCTTCCTCTTTGTTTTCTTTCTTTTAATCTGAATTTTTCTTTTCTGAAATTGATCTATATCATGTAAATAGTGGTATCCAAGATACCAAAGTTAAGAATTGAATATTGCTTTAAAAATGCAACTTATTCAAAACCTTTTACTCTTACAATTTCAGGAATTTTTATAATGTTTTAAACTTTTAATAATACTCATACTGATTCACAAGTGTTGTTTCTGAACTTTCAGGTCAAAGCATGTTAAGAAGCAGGCTGTAGTCTATAAAGTTTTGTTTCAGTGTGAGGCATACATTTATACAATCAGATTGTGCATGGATATCTGTGGAGAAATTCTGAGGCTAGAAATGAAAGCAAGACAAATGAAAATAAGCAGCATGGTCTAATTTTTAACAAGCAAGAAAACAGATTCCGTATCAGCTACTTTTCCAACCAAAATGTTCTGTGTTTGTGTTCTGTTTTGGGGTTTTTGTTTGTTGTTTGTTGTTTTTTGGGGGGTTTTTTTGTTTGTTTTTTGTTTGTTTTTTGTGGGGGTTTTTTGTTTGTTTGGGGTTTTTTTTTGTTTGGTTTGGTTTTGGTTTTTTTTTTTCTGATTGGTTGGTTGTTTGTTTGTTTTTCCTGTGTAGTTCTGTAGCTCAGTTGGGAACTTTAGTCTTCTTTTTGAACTGTAGTCTTCTTTGCTCAGTAAGTCAGCCACAGTAGTAAGAATGATTCCTTCAAAATATGTGTATAAATACATGAAAGTAGTGGAATGGTTATATTGTCTGTAATAGATTCATTGCCCAGGTAAATCAAGTCACCTTGGCAACAGTGGCTGAAGCAGTAGCAGATCTGTAAGAAGGCTTAACTCTTGAGAATATCTGATTTTACTCCTATCTAAAATCTGTAATTTTTCACTTTTCTACCTTGTATTTAAGAACAATAGTCTTTCTTTAGTCTTTAACATATGCCCAATTTAATATGAAAGTTATTTATATTACTGTCATAGCAGAAGTTTCATTGTGTTGTGTGCACTGATCTGGTCACAGTGTGAATATGCCTTTAGCTTTGAGATACGGGAAGACATACAGTTTGAAATTCTTCGTGGTCTGAATCTGCTTTGAGTCTAACTTGAGTTTAACTTTTTTAAAAGCAGCAAAACAATCAAATCAATCAAATCAAAACAAGCAAATCAGTCTGTTTTCTGGGGAAAGAAAACAAAAACAAACAAGCAAACAGAAACACCAAGACACAAACAAACAATACCAAAATGAAAATAACTACAAAACCAGTAACAACAAACCCCAACCAACTCAAACAAACAGAAAAAAAACCTCCTCCCTCAGAATCCCACTGAAAAAATTGGGTTTTTTCACTGTGTATTTGTTTGCTTGACTACTGCTTGCCTGAGGAATTCTGTTGCTTTAAAGTTTTCAAGCAGCTCTTTGCAATTTTCAGAGATTTTTCTGTGTACAAATCTGTTCAAGTTTGATGGCCTTTTAGTTGGTGTATGTGTACTATAATCAAATATGTCTTAGCATTTCACTTCTTCTATTTTCAAGATTCAGAAAAATACTGAAATAAACCATAGTCTTTCTGCTGGATAAATCCCCCCCGATTGTGCGCACAGCTCCCTTTGATGCATGTCAGAAGAAAAAATGCAATTATTTGAGCAAATTAGAGTACAAGACCCTGATCAACTTAATTTTGAATCATTCTTTCAGTCAGGTCAAAAGGGAGTGGTCTGAGACTATAGCCTGTACAAACCTAAAGAAGCAGATAGAAAAATACTGGTTTCATTATGGATTTTTGTCCTGTCCTGTAGTTTTAACATCTACTTAATAATATTGTTTTTCATTAATTCTGGTCAAGCAGGCACTTAATTATTTTTAAGGAGAACCAACTGATAGTATTTTGGGACAATTAACCTGTAAATATTTAAGTCCTTGTTTTCCCCTTTGGACGGGAAATAGACTCCTGTGCTACTGAGCTGCGTGTTGTAGCTGGTTACACTGGCAGCAACTGTGTCAGAATTGCTGTACATTCCTCAGGACAAACCCAAAGCAAGTGTAAACTTCATTATGTATTGTGCTGTGTGCACAGTTTTACATAGCTTTTCCACAGGCTAGACAGACATTTCCAAATGAATTTGTTGAGATGGTTCACTCTTGAATTACATGACGCCAACCTAGAAAATTGACAGGAAGCAATTATTCAGATTCTTTTAAATTTTTAATTTTTAAAGCACATTGTTATGTATTTCTCTACTAGGTAGGGTAAAGCATCTTCCTGGCAATACTGGAATGCCCTGAGGATCCCCAAAAGCCTTTTAAAGAATATTTTATTTACTGTGAGGAGGACTTGAGATAACCCTTTTAGATGCCTGCAAGATTTGTAAAGTCTGGTGAGAACAGATTGGCCATGGATGCCTTCAGCTCAGACTGTACTGAGAAAGGTTGGCTGTGTATGGTTTCAGGCTACTGGCAATACTTGGGGCATTAAGAGTGCCATTGCAGTGTTAGTGTTGATGATACGGGAGCTCATGTGCATGGCTGAGGCCAAGTCCTGTAGAAGCTGATCCACCCAAAACTCAGAAGTAGGTTTCTGTCTTTCTTTTCTGCTGCTCTGTGGGTCCCCAGAGTCTTGTTTTACTTACTGAATCTAAAGAAAAAGAGATGCTGGACAAAGCACAAAGAATTTGGTTTTGACTTTTGGAACTCGTGGAAAAGCACTTCTTGTTTATTTGCAAGCAAAAGTAAATTTGCTTTCATTTTCAATCAAGAAACAGATTTTCTTGCCAGTGCTCAATCCTTGGTAGCAAGTAGATCTCTTTATGGCGAAAGATCTGAGTTGGCGAAAGAAAGAAAATTTAATCTAGGCATGCATGTCATTGAAAATTAAAACATTTTTAAGAGGAATGAGCCCTGGAACAACCTCTTTAAAATAGCAATGGAAAGAACAAACGAGGTTGATTTAAAGAGGACATTTCATCGGTTCATGAACAGTATTAGAGAGCCCAGCTGCCTTTAGCAGCAGAAGTCTGACATCAGTCATGAGTAACATAGAACAGCACTTTAGAGATCTGTGTGTTACCAGTCATTGTAGTTCCGGTTCTGCCTCATCTGTTTTCTTCCAAATCTTCTGCTTTGGGATACCATTTTAACTGAGCTGACAACATGCTGGACTCACAACGTTTATAATCTGTATATAAATACATTTTCCCAAAGGAACAAGTTCTGCACGGCAGGATCGGAGCAATTCTACGTTCTTCAGGTCTGTCAGCACAGAGCAGATTTCTTTCTCTGCTGAGTATGAAAATCCATAATCAAGGGGTAGGCTGGTCTGTAAGAATATTTGGCCATGAAACCAAAGACAGTAATTCTGTATAAATGGCATTCAGAGCCATGTGATGCTTCTGCTTCCAGTATTTGAAGAAAGATTCTATAAAAAATAGGGGATTTAAGTAACATCTCTCTGTTGTGAATGAGTAACGAAGTCAAAAGTTGAATGTTTCTAATGAAAGTATTTATTCATTCAGTTTAGTCACAGGATGATAGAAAAGTTGTTTGGAAGGAACCTATGGAGGTCACCTACTCCAGCCTCTTGGTCAAAGTGGGATGCATTTGACCAGTGTTTGACACTTTCCTGTGTGACATCCTTGTCACTAAGCTGGAGAGACATAGATTTGATGGGTGGACCATGCAGTGGATGAGGAATTAGTGGGATGGTCGTATTTGAAGTGTTGTGGTCAATGGCTTGAAGTGGAGCTCAGCGATGAGTGGTGTTCCTCAGGGGTCTTTACTGGGGCCAGCAGTGCCTAACATCTTTTTTTGCAAATTGTCAGTGTCATTGAGCACACTCTCAGCAAGTTTGCTGACAACACCAAGCTGTTTGGTGCAGTCAACCCACTGGAAGGAAGGAATGCCATCCAGAGGGACTTTGACAGGCTTCAGAGGTGGGCCTGTGCTAACCTCATGAGATTCAATAAGGCCAGGTGCAAGGGCCTGCACCTGGATCAGGGCAATCCAGAGCACAAGTATAGGCTGGCCAAACAATAGATTGAGAGTGTAGGTACAAGTTTAAATGGAGAAAATTGACTCTCAGGCTTTTAATTTTGTTTGATTTCTTTAAAACACAGGGAGGAGTAATTTCCTGTATGAAATATTCACCTAAAATACCTACTGCCAGACAAAGTAAATTACAACTAATAGGTAGGTAAGTTCCTACAAATGAAAAAGAAAATAAATACTTCATATTCAAGATAATTAATCTATGCAACATCCTGCTAAATGAAATTTAAATGTACAATGTAACTGAAAAGATTTTGAAAATATTTGTTGCATCAAATTATGCTTATTCTAGCATGATGCAGTTAAAATTACTTCATTCCTTCTGTATTCTTCTCAGTATGTTAATTTGGGATTATTAAGGAGAGGAGGAAATAGAAATCCCTTCTATAAATCTTTTCAGTTTCCCTTAGCCTGAACAAGAGTCAGTTTTTAATTTTCCCGCAGATGTTTTCTGTGCCAAACTTCATGCAAGTGAAGCACCACAGGTGTTTGCACATTTATAGATTTTGCAAAGTCTATCATGCTTGTCTGCCTTTCCTGTGCATATTGAGGCTATAGCTGGGTTCAGCTAGAGTATCAATTAAAAATGTCAGCTTGTTACTTAAAATATAATAGAAAGTATACAAAATATGAAATGAAAAGAGTAAGTAAACTTCCCTTTCAAAAAAAAAGAAAGTCCTTTATCTTATGAGATATAGTATATCTGAGTATCTTAAGCATACTAACAGAAACAGATATAATTCTTTAAACAATGCAGGCCATAAACTAAATTTGATAGTTCTGTTGTGAGCATGGATTGCACAATGTATTTGAATTATCTGAGACAATTTTGTAAATGAGCAGGGACCACAGGAAAATATCTGAGTAGGTACAGAGATAAAATGCTGAGAGATTTAACCACCTCAGACTTGCGGGTTTTAGCATCAGCAAACTGATGAATTGTCCCTTATTTTGCAAGTGTGAACCTATGCATCTTGGTAAAGAGAATGCTGATAGATTGATTGGGTTCATGATATGCAAAACAAGGAAGAGTGATCCTATTTAGATAGCAAATGTCTGAACTTTCTGTCCAAAATTCAGACCTTATTTATTGAGGTTCAATCACATACAGTGATCATTCTGAAATGATACACACTGCTTTATTTTCATTAGATTTCTGTCTAGAACTAAAAAGAATGAGTGGCAAAAATGGTGGTTGTTCTGACATAAGCAGCAGAACAAATGGCAGCCATCTTACCGGAATGACTCTTTCCATTCAGTTTTGCGGATTCAAAAAGATTTTGTAGTGTGAGTAAAATTCACAGAAGTAGAAATATTTAACTGAACTGGGTAGCCATCAAAATTAGTTTAACTTGGATAATTCCAAAATTATTAAAAGTTGGACATATAAACAAAAATTAAAAGATCAAGGCTTTGCGTGTATGTTGCTTCTTTTATAGTAAATATTAGATAATTTTATAACATCTGTGCAAATTAGTGTTGGCTTGGGTGAACTTATTTTAGGCTCAACATAAAATCAAGATGGTCAACACAAGACAAATGTAGTAATCTTGAAGTATATAAAAGCTAACTGACTTATTGGTAGCAGTCAAAATAAATTTTATGTACTTATTCTAAGTGATATGAATAATAAAAATACTTACTTATGTAATTCACATATTAAATTTAAAAAAAAAAAGGCTAATGATTTCACATCTGTGGATTTCCAGTAGTAAAATATTTTCTGTATATCTTGTTAATGAAAGTCCTTGGAAGTACTTTTAGAGGAAAGTTCTGCTTTTTAAAAATTCAAATATGCTTTTGTTCCAGGTGGTAAATGTTCATCCATTTAGATAGCTAGTCTAGCAAGAGCTGCATACCAAGAAGGAAAAAAGAGAAAAATGCAAACAAAATGTAGGAAGTCAGAAACTGATATTTAAGGTAGAAATATTTTTTGGTTTTCATTGGGGTTTTTTTTAAGTCTGAAAAAAGAATAAAATCCATTCATTTTGTTAGTAAAGGGACCCTTTTTTTGTTTTTCTTGGCTCTTCTGAACCACAAGTAAGTTTCAGAATCACTATGCATTCAGATTTCTGTGTTTCCACCAGTGTTGTGTATGCTGACATACCTTCTAGAGTTTAAAGATTTGTCAGGACTGCCAATATGTATTGGGTATTTTTTCAATTTGAAAGCGAATTAGCGAAGAAATTTACCTCCCTGATTATTTGAATAAAGGCTGACACCAGATTTAGCTATGATAAGAGTAGTTCTAGACTTTATTCTACATTAATTAATATGCAGGCGCTATTTTAGTTCCAATATATTATTTCACTGCTTAATTTTCAAAGATTCATACACTTGCCAATTAATATAATAAATACATTCTTTCTTATTCACACACTTGTGTATTAGCACTATCAATATATTCCTTCTCAGCAGATGATAGCAAACATATCATTCCTTTTCAAATTAGGATTTGCAAAAGGTTTCTTTAATTATAACTTTTAAATAAGCTCTTGGTAATAACAATAACCAGCTAAATAAAGCATTCCTGTTCTTTAGCTTCAAAACTGTCTCTCAGCTGGCTTGCATGTACTGTATGAGTCAGATTAAAAAAAAAAAAGATGTGCAAGTTCTTTGACTCAGGCTATACAGCATATGATTGAAGTAAAGAACATCATCTGCTTTGTTCACCAGGGGGTTTTATTATTATTATTTCTCTCTGGTCTTCTACTTTTCTGCTCCTCAAATAAGGCTAATTACAAAGGAAAAGAAGTTGAAACTGGTAGAGAGAGATCCTTTAAAGCCATTCCTTTTGCAGAATGGAACAAAAGAAAGTACCAAGGGCATGGATAGGCCTTGAAAAAAAAGAAAAGAGAAAAACCATCTAATGAGGATGCTGAGATAAGTGCTTGTGAAGAAAACTGGCAAAAAAGGGCTTTTAGTCTAAAATCCATAAATAAGTGGGCATTAGCTGGGTACTAGAACATTTTTAACAAGGGAGGCCACCAAACTGTATCATCCTATGCAAGAGCTACTACCCTAAAACTCTTCTTCTTAACAAGATAAGGGTTTTTCTCTTTGAAATATTAATTTGAAAAAGATATACTTGAAAATTAAGGAGTATTATTCATGTCTGTGAATCCATTATAGGGGAAGACACCATCAAAGCTGCTTTAGATATAATTATGAATGCTGTAGATTTTCTGAAGGTCAAAGATCCTAAACGGTATGAAGAAATTGTTCACAGCATATCATGGTTCAGACAGGGTTTGACCTCCAGTCTCTCTTTAGGTCTTCTAGTCTGTGCTGAAGAAGAAGCATGCACAGCGTCAACTACAGAAGAGTTTAAGAATCAAATCATTTGCCCATCCTCCAAACCTATTTCTTAATACTCCTGGGTAATTGGGCACTCAGACGTGCTTGATATCCATAGATGTGCAGGTCAGGTGTTTGAGGCTCGGTCTAATTACCAGAGAATGACTGCCAGCTAAGCATTGTCCATTTCAGCTCTCAGTGCTGCTCTTGTAACACATAAAGGAGAAAAACAAATCTGAAAGGGAGAGAAGATAAAAGGACAGAGAAAAATAAACCATAGGACCTGATCCAAAGACTGTAGAAGTTAATGGAAAGTCCCATTAGCTTCAGTGAGGTTTAGATTCATCTTGGTTTTTAACAAGACTGGCAGTTCTTTATCCCATCATGCATTAGATATCCTTTCACCCATGTGTACCAGAAAGTTTGCATTTAGTACCAGTGATCTGATTGTGAACAGAAGTTTGGTTTTTTTCTGAAGTTTCTTTTAATATGAAATTTTGGGAGTTTTGAAAAAAAAGGTTTCAGTACAAAAGCAGTAGTCCCCAAATAATAACAATAACAATAACTTGTAAGTCCCATGGTTAAAAATCTGACGTTTCTTTGGAGCATTTTGATTGTGAATTTAAAAAGTAATAAAATATTTAGTGCAGGTTTATTAACTGTTTCTTAAACATGTGGTACACTACATGCTCCTTTCTTACTCACTTTTAGTCACACTTCTGACACATGTTCTGTGCCCCAGATGGACCAAGTAAATACACATGTATTTAGTGATCAGGTGTTGGAACTTGATTGCCAGCTAGCAGCTTTTGGTGTGATACAGGATTCACCCACAGGTGTCCTATGCACAGGAGAGTAATTTTTTGGCACTAACTTCTCACAGCAGGTTACATGTGTGGCTGGTAGCCATTGGCCATTTTCTGTCACTTGCTGCAGCCTTTCCTAGATTCTGTGTGAATGATGAACAAACATGGCAGGATAGTTCCAAATGGTTTGATAGATGTCCTGCAATTATCCAGTTGTATTGATTATGGTTCACAATTTGACTTACTGAGTAGTGAAGCTGAACTAATATGTTGGGTGGTTTTCTTGATATCAATGATTTTCTTTTTTGGTTAGGGATTTTCCTGAACCATCACTCATAAAACTGATGTTTTACGAGTTTTTGATAGTTTGGATATTGTGATAATATCTTCTGCATAAAGATTAATAAACCAGCTATAGCTGCAGATGAGATGGTAAGAGGATTTTTTTGTGCTAGATTCAAGCTAGAGAGATAATAATGTTGTTTTCTTGTGAGACAGTCTTTTATTTTGCTTTACAAGGTGCACTCAGTATCAGTGAAGCATCAGATATAATTCCATAATTAAATTCTATTGATACTTGCTTGAAAAGCAAAATTATAATCCTTCTGTTTCACACATTAGACTGAGTTTGGTCTCTGAATAATGCTGTAACTCTTCAGAGGACACTTGAATTTTCTTTATCACATTTTAAGAAAAATAATTCTGATTGCAGCAGAGAAAATTTATATAAATGCCCTCTTATTGACATTTTGCACAGTTTTCTCACATGTCTTTGAGTTCAATTAGCTAAATAACCACAGTTCCCATAAACTGCAGTCTTCATAGACTGCATAAAATAGTGTCTTTGATACATAGAGTATCTTGAAACAAGTATCTGGCTAGATAGTAAATACATTGATGGAAGGTGGTGTCAGTGAATAGTGTATTTGTATTCTTCTCACACTGAGAAATTTCAGACTTGTGGTAGAGCCCTCCCTTCTCCTCTGTATCGAAATGCCAGCTGTTTATAGACAATTCAGACAGAAGATAAATTATTAGAGAGTAAACATTGTATTAAAGGAAGGGAAAAAATTCTCTTTTTATGAATTTTTCATATAAGCAAGCTGGACTGTAAATTGTTATCCTTACCCAGGTCAAAACCAGAGCAAGTTTAGCTAGTTCAATGCAGAAAAATAACTCTTTTTTTGTTAAATTAAAATGCAAGGAAGGGGTTCTGTAACTGGAAATGAGCTTCTAACAACATAATAGAACATGTTAGATATGTGTCTGCAGAGAAGAAATTGATCACAGAAAATGAATAATTTTCTAAAATATTTCACTTCTGTAAAAATATGTGGGAAATATGCAGGATATATGATATTAAAATGTACACTGAAGCTGTTGTTTAAATCAGAATGCCAATTTCTTCAATTTGTTCACAAGGAAAAGTGATGGTATGGGCCATTCAGTTAAGAATTGGACTCTATGATCCTTCTGGGTCCCTTCCAACTCAGACTGTTCTGTGTTTCTGTGATTCTGATATGAGGCTGAACAAATGAGTGACAAAAGTGTCCTTGCTGGAAGCTTGGTTTGATTCTTAGCTGTAGCCTGCCTGGTTAATGGAACATGGCTGTGGAAACAAACAAGTTCTCTGAGAGTAAGTACCTGCACTGTGGTTAGTACTGCACTTTGTGCTTTCATGGTAACTCAAATAGCAAACTCATATATTTGATTTCAGAGCCCCTAAGTACCCACTGTTGGCTCACATTCAGTCTCTTCTTTGGTGCTAAACAACTGATTCTCAACAAGAAAGCTTCAACTGGAAATGCAGAACATATGGAAGAATTGCCCAGACCTTTGTGGTTCTCTCAAGGCTTGAAAGGGTGGGTCAGTAAATCTGTCATAGGCACTCTCAAGGTTATCATGCAAGCCTCAGGAGTTTGCCTAGATCTGGAAATATAGAAGTCTCCTGGCTGGGACTGTACTTAGGCCTATCAGGATGAGAGTAAAGAGCAAAGAAATTTTGTGTCTTGTAACTTCAGGGGTGTTGGCTTCAAGGCAGGGGAGCCATTTACTTCTCAGACTTTATCAGCTCAAAAATGCATATACAGTTTGCTTGTGCAGGGAATTTGGTCCTGACTGAGCCAGTGAGATTCTCACAGAGCATGCTGGAAGATGATAAGATGTGTGAAATGCACAAGAATCACTTCATGTTTAATCCTGAAAAGGCCTCTCATTGCTGAGAGCAAAAGCAAATGAGCCCAACAAACCTCTTAAAGTGAGTTGATTGCAATGAGCATCAGTTGTGAATGAATGTGGGATGACAGTGGGGACACAAATGGCTTTAGCCATCTGTCTTTGGGACCTTAAACCTGGCAGCCAAGAGTACATAGACACACCCATAAAATGCTCCAGAAAATGTGAGGTTATTAGCCACCTCCTTCTTGGTGATGCAACGGATTTACGATGATACACTGGAACAGATTCATTGTGTCCAGGCATAAAGAAAATATAAATATATTGTGTGTTACAATCATAAAGTTGCATTTAAAGATGGGTCTGCTGCATTCTAGTTTTTCTTCCTAAAAGGATTTAAATTGTATGGCCTATATAATACTATTAGCACCTATCTGGTAAGACACTTGCAGGTTTATTGCACAATCTAATATAAGCAGAATTTTAGGTGTAAGCTTCATATTTTTGTTGCTGTTAAAGGACTGCAATAAGTACTACTTTACCTGCATCAAGACTGATGGCTAAAGTAGCAACAGGAAAGCAAAAATGAGGGAACAAGGCTAAGACTGAGTGGCAAAATGAAACAAAAGAGAAAGGTTTTCCTTCTGTACTGCAAGGCTCCAGTCATCATTGTGGTTGAGTCTCTGCATCTCAAAGAAGTTGATTGTGATGAGGTATTCAGACCTAGGGCTGCTTTACTTTTTTAACTGACTGTGCAGCTAAATCTGCAAGTAGTTATGTGAGCAAACATCATTTGTGGAAGCAAACTGTGACTGTTTGACAACTGACAACAAGCTGTTGTACTAGTGGTATCACATGGACGACTACACAGCTCTTGTAGTAACTGAAACCAGGAACCAGGGGGACAGAAGGTGCTTCCTGAATGGCATTTGGCTTGAAAACTCCAGGAGTCACAGTTCTTAGGTACAGCACTTCATAATGAAAATATATCTTCCAACTATGTAGTACTGTATTTGTCTACAAATACTCAAAATATGTACAGAATATATAGAGTAGATCTTTTGTTTATGCACAAGCTTACAAGCACTAGAGGGCCAAAAGCATATGTACATTTATATACTATGTAAGCTGCACTTGCAGTCAGTGAATCACTGCTGAGGCAGGCTAACATATTTAGCTGAGCTTCAATGCTTATGTATATTTAACCAAAGGTTTGAGAATATTGTGATATAAGAGTTTTTCACTGACCATCCAACTATGGCTACTCTGAAAACAGAATTTGCATCAACATTAGCCAGTATGGTAGGACAGAAAGTGAAAGAAATGCTCTGTTCAAAGGGTCTGAAGAACTTCCTCTTTTAAAATTTACTGTGTACTAATTATGTATGACATGTCAGGGAGCAAGAGTTGTTTGTAGCCTATGGCAATGAGTTACTGAAATGAGACAGAAAAAAATGTGTCAGCTTATCGAATTATACAGATATTGGTAGCCTAGATGTATTTGCTAGTTTGGAAAGCTATGTTTGATGTTGTGAAATTAAGGTACTGTGCACTGGGTTTGGATGGTGGTACCATATTTCTTTTAAAATGACAATACTGAAGTATTTGGGTGAAAAGAAATGTAATTCCTATCTCATGGCAACACTGCAAAGAGAAACAATGAATAAAATATATTTTTATAACTTATTCTGGAGCTAATAGAAATTATGATAGAAATACTGAAATGCATTTCACCCCCTCCACCAAGAAAATAATAAACCACCTCCTTAGCAAATTAGCAACCTTCTTCTCATTCAACAAAATAAGAGAAAAGCTTATTGAGGATTATATGATGTGTGTAAATATTTTGTTTTTCCACTTCTTTGGGAGGATATCTTTCTCTAGTAGTGATCTTAGCTACAAAAATTCAAAAGGAACTCTTCCTTCACATAGGAGAAGTATCCCCGGCATTCTGGAGACTAGTTTTGGGTTTTTTTAATTTAATAATGCTCTCTATTTTACAGTATGTTGGATGTTACATACTGTATTAGCTGTATTTTTACAGTATGCTTGGTTGTTATTTTTATATCTTTTGATCCCATGGAAAGAGAAACTGTCTTTCTCACAGCCAAAGACAAGCTGTTGAAATGGCTGCCAGCAGAATTCGGGCGTTAAAAGAAAACCAATAAAACCAAAGAAAACCAACGAAGAAAACCAACCAAAAACCAACCAAAAATATTGTACAAACTGAAAATGGTTGAACCAGTCACAAATCTTTTGACATTCCTTCTGTCCTACCCATTTGGGTGCCTGTTTCCTCAAAAGTGTAGTTTATGAGTATTAACCAGCCAATTTTCCCATAGTATCTGAGAGAGGCTTTCTTCTAGCACCTCTGATTTTTTAAGGACGTAAAAAGGACATGTCCTTTTTAATATTGCTGTAATCTCCATTGTCCATTGTAGGGGAATCTGGATGGGAATTTCTTAAAGTCTCAGGACCCACTGCTTCACAGTGCAAGATGATCCATCCTAAGCCTGGGTAAACATTCTCATCTGTGCTGGTACACATTGTATTTAAGGATTTGCAGTCCTGCAGCCCATCTCAAGGTACATACAATCATCTAATGGACTCAACACTCCAATTTATCAAAATATAAAAGCAAAGGCATTTATCTTAGCAAGCAAAAATTTAAGGTGGGAATAGCAGTTCCTACAATATGTGCAAACATTGGCTAGAACATCATGTGCCTTGTGTTTTCTTTTCACTGCTGCCCCTGTTTGGAGTTCTCTGGTTTGTGCTGCCCGTATTCAGTCCTGCCATAGCTTCATATCCACTATTCTTATAGGAGACCTCAGAATGCATCAGAAAACACTAATAAATGTCATTATTATCAATCTATTTTTCAGATTTTGTAGCATCTTCTAGCTCATAGTTCTCATTTGTTTTTTAATATAAATTATTTTTAAATAATTTTAAGCATTTTAACAGTTTCCAAAGTACTTCACTTTTGTTTTGCAGAAGTAGAGTGTATTGTACTGAGGTATTAGTCATGGTTCAGTTCTCAGACTACAGGCTGTATTCAAGCTATGA